>JABVXS010000260.1:0-41230 GCA_013365335.1 Madathamugadia hiepei
AAGAAATATACGCCACCTGGATGAAATGCGCAGGAAGTATCGCCCTGAGTCCAAAACACAATAACGAGGGAAATGGAAGACAACAACAACTTGCATCTATGGAGCCGGACGTAAGACAATGCTCCACAGAAGCGGACCCTGCGACCAAGCAGAATAAAAGCTAAGGACAAAAAAAAAAGATTATCAGATGTTTAATGGATGTTAAAATATATTTATTATAGCAACAAGTAACGTCATCATGGATAGACGTACGTACCGATGCGGGTACTGTAACGAATCGTTGGGAAATTTCGACGAAGAAACACTGTCGTTGTGCATGATTGCTCTGGAAACATTTATTCATCGAGAGCCTGCTATGGCAGCTCCATTACTCTTCCGAATTATCAGTACTGCTACCAGGTTGATACGATCATTAGCAGACAAAAGCAGTAGAAATAAGGCATACTGTAGCAAAGCATACTGTAGCAGCAAGTTAGCATAGGGAATCCGTATTGTAGATTAATTGAAAGGCCGCTGTATCCATGGCATGATACGTTTATGTTTGTCGCCGGAAATTGTCGCAGTGTTGCAAAGCAATTAATTCGTGTTTTGCTTCATCAAGTTTGTGTTTCATATTATTTAGAAATTTTGCCACTTTCGTATAATTTATAGAATTTTTATTGGTTTTTCAAAAAAAAATTTACCAAGAGATGCTAGATTGAATGCATGAGAAAGTAATGGTTATTATGGAGATCGATATGTGCGAGAATTTACAGCTTTCATCAAGCGGAATATTCTTGCAACTATTTGATACAAATATTGAACGAGTCAGTCAGTTCTGGTCGACAATATCATTTGCTTTAACTGATTTCCCTGAATTAAATCCAGTCTCCGTCATCCAATATTTGCTCGAAGTAAAGTTTCTTTTTAGTTTCTTAACGTTTTTGTTTCTGATTATTTTTCTAACTGATGCATTGAGATGAAATTTCCGAGATACTATTAAGTGTCTTGAATTCCATCATGCGGTTAATTAATTGATGAATAATAATAAAGAATATTAAAAAAATATAGTAGCAATAATAATTGAATGATCATAATTTGATAATTAATTTTGGAATAACAGTGGCATGTGAATAAATAATGATATTAATTTAAAGGAAAAATTAGTGAAAATTATTTCAGGATGTTCTGGAGGACTGGCCTAATCGATTATCTCGGATTTTATTTAATTTGTCAACGTACGTAGAATATGTATCACCTGACGCATATTTCTCTCAATGGGCTGTCGTCACCAGTTTGCTTGATTCGTTTTTCCGTCAGTATCTTTCGAAGGTAACATTTTTTCTTATCCATGAAATCCCACTATCAACGACTGATAATATCAGGTCTCTCCCCTGCTATCAATACAAAATTAATTGTTGCCCCTCAAAATTTTTAATACTTTAATCAATTAGAAAAACCATTTTAAAAGTCAAATTTGTAGATCCAAGGACAAACTGATAGAAATCCAATTCGTACTGAAGTCAAAAATTGTATCGGAATAATGATAGCTGTTCTACGAGTGCATAACTTTTCCACTTTTAAGGTTCGAAATTTCCTTTGATTTAGTTTACAGCGAGTTGCTGTAATTCAGTAGAGGTAGTTTCAATGAATTTGAGGGAATTGATCTGACAGATTGATTTAATTCGAATAATGAGACCCTTCCACTAATTAATTATTTCAGAGCTCTGTATCGTTGGTAGAGGGATTTTCCAAATGGCTTACGGAAGGATTGCACGAATGTAAGGCTGATCTATTGGATCTTCTGGCTGTCTGTACTGCATGTAATCGTGCTTTATTAAGGGTAATTTTAATTTAGTCTTCTTTCAAGTTAATTTTTTGAACTATTTTTTGTACTCTTCTTTTTTCCAAGCTATTATTTCATTAAATTTTTAAAGTACTATAATCTTTGAACATGCTACTCATTCATTTGTCCTTTCTGGAAGGGAAATAAACTTACAGGACCGTGACAAACAATTTTTGACAAAAGCAATTGTCTCGGAACTTGTCCAGGCGTTAAAATTTAAATGTGATATGAATGAGCAAAATTATATGACTGTGATAGATTTAATATTGCAAGATGCTGGCGAGAATGTTTCCGAAGAAATTGTTGATGATCAGGTAAAGATCATGGCTGTGAAATGTAATCCAAGTGGTTTTTTGATGCGATAATTAATTACTAATCAATTGTAATATCTTCAAATAGGTTGTCTAGTAGTTGCAAAAACAAAATTTGTTTGCTATTCATCAAAATTTCCTCCTATTAACAAGTAGATATGAACATATTAATTAATTGATCAGTTAATGTGTTTTCTTTTCCACTTACTCATTATTAAACTTATCTTTATTATGGGGAAAAACCGAATTATACCTTAGCTGATGAAATTTTTTGTAATCTTCTACCGTTATTCTTAAGAACAAGTTTTCTCCTTTCTCTTTCATTAGCTAAAAGTCAAATTTCAGTACAATACGGCCGCTTGTGATGCTGTCCGACCACATATCTTTGATTTTATTGATTTTATTTCCGATTTACATGTGCTAACTGAAATCAAGGTATATGTACATGTATTTAAGAATATCACATTTATTGATAGTCCTATGTTCTACCTTAAAGTTGGTTTCTTTCAATATCGGAATGACAAAGTTCGTTTCTAAATTAAGTAAGAATTTTTCAGAAAATAACGAATTCCGACAGCATTGGTGGCGATATCAAATCATCGGTTGCTCGCATTGTTGGTGTTGAAATGAGCCGATCAGGTGTGCGTGACCCTCGAACTGTGGTAACTTTTTCATTTTTTTAAAACTTTTTAGCATTAGTACCGATTTTATCCTCCACCTGCGTGGGATTAGCATGAGTAAAGGGCTGTTTAATTCTGAACTTCTGAATATTGTTTCTGTAATATAAACAACGTGAAGTAATTAATTAGGCAAGATTGCAAGATTCAGTTTCTCCAAAGTATTCATCCCTTCTTGAATCAGTTATTTTTTAAATCAGTTCTCCGCTCAAATTGCCTGGAACACTTTGAATCGACTTCTCTTTCACCGTCCGAGCATTTATCTTTTAAATGATTTCATTTCTTTACTACAGAATATAATGATAATCACAGATCGACTGGTCTATATCAATCAACCGTGTATTGGAATTTCATTGTTAATACTTTTTCCATGAAAATCATATAGTAAGAGTTGATGATATTGTAGAATCGTTACCTTCCATGGTTAATGTCACCGCCATCCGTCACGCAATCTGCGCCAAGTACGTTCGCTGAAGCCGTGACAAACGTACGTTTACTCTCATGGCTATTACTTGGCGCTCTTCAGGCTAATCAACCATGTTTGCCAATACCGATCAGTTGCTCACAACATATGGCTGATTATATTCATTTCGTACTTGCTGGTTTTGCAGATCAGTCGAAAGTTTCTTTTTTTCTAAATTTTCATTCAATTTCATTTTAAATAAAAATAGAAAAAAAAACAATAACATTAATTATGCAATTATGTTTTTTTTTTTTTTTTTTAACTTTGAGTAGAAATCACAGTTTAAATGATGAGTTATTTGAAGAAAGATTTTAAATAGTTGACGGATCTGTTTAGGAATCCGTCGTCCACATGTCGGCACTCTTTCATGCTTTCCATTTGTGTCAACTATGGACTGTTTATTGTGAACAAGCTGCACTGACATCAGATGAGCCTCAACTCTCCTCATTAGCAAATATCCTGGATTTTTGGGCTCGAGTAACACCAGCTATTTTACAACTCTTATCACATTCCAAAGTGGTACGCCTGCAACTATCCAATGAAATTTCACCAAGTACCTCGAGAAAAAATAACAAACTTCATATGGGTTCCTTGACTTGATAACAATTAGTCAAAGCAGGTTTAATTAGTACATTTCAATATTTCTGTTGAAGAAATTCTACGAACGATGATATCGGCCAAACGATAGGATGGTTTCTTTACCTCTCATTCAGCCATCAGTTATTAAGCCTGATTCACTTCATTTGTTTACCGTAATCCATCGCTCCATGATAGTTTCATATAAATGAAATGATTTCAGCTAGCAGACATGGTCAATTTACATTTCTTGAATACAATGCAAGCCCTGCGACAATGTAGTTCAGCCGTGCTCAGTCAAATGGGTCCCATGTGGCAACCGATCCTAACAACCTATCATGCTCAAATTCCCAGTAAATTACGATTAAAATTAGATTCCTGCGAAAATCAACCATCATTGAATTCGAAACCGTTACAACAGTGGCTTAAAGGTGTACGCTATAAAATTTCACATATTGAATTGCAAACATCAGCAGCATCACCGCTCTATAATGTATAATGTATTTATCGATTTTCCAGAAAAATAGATTAATCCGAATAATAAATGTATTTGAAGATTTGTAAAACTTTAAAATATAAAATATCGTTACAAGCTAATGATAAGAGCAAAATTCTAAATTCTCGAAAAAGTTATGGCTATCTTGATAAATACGCTTGATTTTATGGGGAATATCACTACAATAAAGAACGTGACAATCTAATGAGACACGTGGGCTTACATTCAATTGATTTTTAAACAATGTAAGCATTTATTTGAAAGCTGATAGTACAATGAAGCTTTTTACAAAATTCCATCACAATTCATCGGTTAGAAAAAACGATGAGCAAATGAAGACATTGATGAACAATTTCAATGACTATAATATGTTCATCTGAACCATTCATTTTCGATTTACTTCACACTTGAATAAATACACTGATACATGATCATCATATCTTACAAATATTTTGCAAAATTAGTAATATGAACAGTGTAATAAAGTACAAATCATTAGAAATGGAAAATATGGACAGCTCAATTTCAAATAAATTAATCCCGAGAACAGAGAGCAAAATATAGTTATGGATCGTAACATGTGTTGCAGTATTCATCCATAAATTAAGGAAACAATCTACACTGATCACCTTTTTTCATTTTTCTCATCTACTACATAATAATTACTTTCGTTTCCTCGAAAATTCAAAAAGAAAATTGTTGTAGTTCAAAAGTACCGGTATCAAACCTACAAAATTAAACCCTATAGATCCAAGCAAGAACTGATAACGAAATTAAATGTTACTGGAATTATGAACGATGAAAAAACAGCACATATTGGAGAGCTCAATTTTAGGCATTAGTTCCATAAACCCGCATAAAACCGCACCAAAATACAGTTTCATAAAAGAAATTGACTAGCTGACAATGAAGAGAGCTTATGAGAACCATTATACAAATATTCAACATTTGACAAATATTTGCTCACAATATGTTAAATAATCCCCCAATAAGGAATGATGATGGACAGAGCAAAACAAATTGAAAAAAAAAAAAAAAAAATGGCAGAGATTGATGAAAATGTAGCAGTGGGTTTAGTGCATTTCTCAGCTATGCGTTTATCACTTTCTTTTTCTCGTCATTTTAATTTTCTCACTTTCAACTTTTTCCCACTTTTAAGCAGATATATCAGCTATCATCATTATAACCATAATATGGTTATAAGAAAAAAAAGCTAAGAATGAGAGTAAGGAAATAATGAATTGAAAAAATATTTAAAAAGAAATTGATAAAACTTGTCATGCAGTAAGAAACTAAACATATCACTACATGAGATCAGAACACCAAAATAAAAGGAATGGAACTTATAAATTAATAAATAAATGATAGGAAGAAAAAAACATCGTACAAACAATATCTCACAAAACACTCTGCCTATGACTCATTTATGAATTTTTGTGTATCAAAAATTCTTTCCACATCTGGGAGGACGAAGATTGTAAATAACTGACCCTTTCTGTAAGAATGAATGATTTTTTTAAAAAAAAAATAAGCTCTACAGTGATATTTCGGCAACTTAATACCGATAACCTCCTACTTGTTATCTGGTACCTAAGTATGTTTCTGACTAACCTCAATATTTCAACCGTTTTTCTTTCATGTGTTTTAGAGCTACGACTGTCGGCAAACCTGCCGAGATAACTAAGAAAGCTTATGCAGAAGAAACGAAGTCCACAGGTTATCATAAAAGTTTATAGCATCAAACTATTTGTTTGATTTCCGATATTGCCTCACATGTCAAAATTGTCATAATTTATGTTTGAATTTTAATTCCTCAAATATTTTTTTTTGATTAATGTCTGTAGTATGATCTATTCCTAAAAGCTCCGCCTTCTATACCAATATTCATGCTATCCTCCGTTACGATAATACTTTCGGTCCCTGTTTTTTCCCACGTATTCCCCTTATATTCATCCTCGCCTTTCCCCCGTATTCCTCTCAACCCTTCCCAGGTCTTTTGCTACATCCCCACTTCATACCAATCGCCATGGTTTCACATTTCTCCTTTTTCTTTCATTTTGAGTTTGTTGGCTTGCGTCAGATAATCTTAGTTTTTGTATCTTAACCGTATATTTGTTGCGTTAATTCGCCTACTGCGTTGATAAATGGTTTAGTTACCCAAGTTTGAGGTTCACAAAAGACGATCATCGCTGCCACAAAACCTCGGCTCTCCGACCTACAATACAAAAACAGAAAAATACTTCCCAACAACGAACTTGGGTAACTAAAACGAGAACTCAGTAAAACTTGGTGGCACATTACTGCTGATATCTTAAAAATTGCAATAGCTCATCAATATTTCCAATTTTCAATTACAATCCTAACACATAATGCATGGATGGATGTGCACTGTCTGTGTTTTTGTCTCAGAACTTATGTGTTCATGTTAATCATCCACTCTTTTATATTGCTTCGACGTCAGATTGTGATTCTACTTGGTGAGTCCGTGTCAACAATTCTCCAATACATGTCATCAAGGTTTACTGAATTCTTGAACCTCTTGGTTCTAAAATGCAATTATATACTAATATCGAAGTTAAGTAATTTCATGCTAAAATGAAATTCCAGCATACAAAAAAATCTACTAAGGAGGTAGTCATATCTTACCTTCCATCAGTTTTAAGTATAAAAACTGATGGAAGGTGCGATACCAATCTTCACTCGCCGAATAAGCTGTTTATTTTCTTACCTTTTGAAACCAAGTATTTAACATAGCAGAATGATCAGCAGCATGTCACTTTCTTAGCTAATTACAATCTTTTTTTTAATTTGAAGCAAACAAGTCAAACTGAAATACACATTTTCACATCTACAAAACTTTTATGAAGCTAATACTGCCGAACTTTTAGATTTCGCTACTGTCCAAGAAAAGAGAACTAAAGTCTTCCTTGAGATAAAGAAAAATAACAAACGGATAAGAAGAGTTTCAAACTAATCCGTCATTGACTGGAACCGGGATCATGCATAAGAATATCACCATTACAGTAGTCCTTCCTGAAATAAATCACTGAAAAGGGAGCATTTCTGCCTATATTGGACATATTCATCTTTCCATACTTTCATTGTCGAAAGCACTATTGAAAAATATATATTGGTGAATTCGATTCACTTTTTCAACGTAACATCTTATTATTACAACTGATCGGAAAGCATGCTGAAAAATATAATAAGCACAACTTTGGTCGGCAGCAGAAAATGTTTACAATATAACAAGCTTACGGTGACAGAACCTTCTGACATTTTCCACGAACCGCCCATATGAACTGTGCTTTATCCGTTTTTCTCCAAGATTCTCTATCAAGTTCTGATCCATCCATTTGCACTACAAGGTCCACTTCATCGCCTGTTTCAGTCATGCACAATTCCGTACCTCTGAAAAGTGATCTTTTTTGTTGCATTATCATTCTCATTATTGATATAATAATTATGAGCAATAAATCTATTAAACAATCAATCGATCGATTGTTCATTGCCTTAACCAATCAGACGCTCACTCAATCAATAAATTCATCATCACCAGCAAATGAGCAAAATGATTTACATCTACTTATCCGAAATTCAACAAAAGGATATTTATTTAACAAAACTCCATTTAAACGTAAATTACTTTTACAGTTAACCCTACTCCACCTGTTAATTTAAATCTGAAGTGAATAAAGTTGTTAATCACGTGAACTGATATAAACCTAATCACAATAAATGCAAAAGAAGTTCATTACTTTAATTTCTTGGAGATGGTGTAATTAGATTCAAAAGATAGTTGTGGTCGATTATTACGACAACAAAACGATAATGTGCAGTCTAAATCGATAGCGGTCCGCATGAATAATAGCATCGAACCGGGTTCAAATATTGAAAATCTTAATTAAACCAATTAATAGAAAGAAATTTTCTGTAATCGTATCTGAACATTAGTCCCCTACTTCCATTAATTCCATAAATTAATGAAATCACACGAGTTTACACCGTTTAAAAGCTAAAAATTCTTTTTGACCATTGGTATATCACTCTTTTAGAAGTTTGTACTAAAAATCCACAATAATTTAAATTGAATGATCTTAGATGGTATGAAGTAGTGGAACTATTAATAAAATTAAATTCTACTTTTGGATTACGACTACCATTTAATGATGTAACAGTATCTACCGGATATATTACTCGAAATAAGTTAAATGAAAAGGTCATCGTTATATCTGGGATTGAAGATAAATTGAGCAATGAAGTAGTCGAATAATGAAAACATACGATTCTAGCAGATGTGATAACGCTGAATTGACAGATGAAACAGTCTGATCAGGAGCACTGAAATAATTTTGAACAGACGAGAACAAACTGTTTGAGAGATTCAATGCTGCTACAGATATATCAGCATTACTGTATCCACCATTACCATTCTGAAACTCAACTGGACAAATCAACTCTCCCTTAAATAATCTGAACATCTAAAATAACCCATCACATGAGATAATCTTTACGCATATATTAATTTCATTAAAATAAGAAAGTTACTCTGAAGCTGTCAACTCAGTCTATAATTCATAATACTTTATTTTTAAGAATCATCAAAAGAACTATTCTCGCAGCACACCAGAAGGTCGGATTAGAATATATTATCCATCTTAATCACACCGCAAGCAGTATTTATTCGTAAACACGAAAAGATTATACGGTACCTCTTCTAATTTTCCATTAAGTGATAAACAACGATTATCATTGTAACCAGCAGTGATATTGATTACTTCAGATGTATGTGGTATAGATGACAAGAAGTCAAGTGAATTCTGCAAGCATATTGAAAGTTCTAAATATGTACGTAAATATCTTAAATTTCAAATAATACATTACTCATTGCACTGGAAAGTTTAAATAAATTTACTTAGTGAAAAAAAGCACGTTCAAAAATTAGAGAAGAGTTGAAGATAGACACATACCTCCTCAGTGTTACGATTTACTTGTGCAAATGCTGAAAAAGCTTTATTGGAACCTTCACCAGTGTTAGCAGAATCGTTCACTGTATTGTGACCACAATTCTTTGAGTCATTCGAAGTAAATGTTGATGAACAATTACGCCTAGCGTACGGCAGCGTTGTCGTCTGGAATTTCGTTGTAATTTTTTTCATTGAAATTTGTTGAAATTCAAGAAAGCATTACTTTTAAAGGGAAAAGAATGAAAGGAAGGAAAAAATTCTTCATTTGAAAAGTATGCGAACCCGAAGAACAGAAGTTGTTGATGAATCGTTCAATTGTTTACTCATTTCTGCGGCCAATTGAGTCTCTCGCGATTTCTCACATAGAATACCGACCCGTTGCTCAAGCCAGTTTTGAGCTGTAATAATCCCACTCGAATCCAGTTCGTCTAGACATTGTACCTCTGTCTCATTTACTTCAAGTCGATTGCGATCTCGAAGGGTCTGTTGCAGGACAGTCCAGTCTTCACCTTTGAAATGTATCGCTCGTAAATGACCCCACATCGTCTTCGTTGAGCTGTCCTTCCGTTTCAGAATCTTTCCGCAGTGAGTGCAATGCACGTTACCGTCCGATAATCGTGAAAAATGATTCCATACACTTGATGGCTTGAATTTCTGTGATTTTCGCTTCTTTCCAGCACCATTCTTCACGCTACCAGAACGATGATTCTTGAGAACAGTCACGGCTGAGGACGTCAACTGTGCTAACATTTCTACCGAATACTCACCAATGTTACTTAAGCTCAACAAAACATTGTCACCATCAACTTTCTTTTCTACACCCATATAGATCGTAGGGCACGATGTAGGAAGGTTTAGAATTTCCTTCGTTGACAAACTGTTCTTGAAATCTGTCGCAGAACTGTCAATATGATTACCACTGTTCTCCGAGTTCACACAATCTTTAGGATGAAAGACATTTGAACTGCTAGGAAAAGCTTCACTGCAATCTTCCAGCATCACTGCTTCTAAAATATTTTGTCATCAGAAACAAATTTCAATGAGAGTTGATCAAAATATTGCCCGATAATTTAAAAGTAAAAATAAATCTCTCGATTTATTTGTTATGCTTCGATTCTTAGTTTTAAAAACGCTAAATACATGATTCCAATTAGAAGCATCGGTAAAATGAAAGTCCTATAACAGCTGTGTACGAGCAGAGAGTAAGGAATAATCAGTGAACTCTCAGCTTACGAGTGTATATATGCTTGGGGATGAACTATGATGAAGGAAGGAAGGATGACGGAGGTGTCTCACCCCAGCCATGTGTTCCCGACAGGTGAAGGAACTGGAGAAGTGCTGCATTTGATTATAAAACGACGTGAATTGACGTTCGCTTTTACAAATGGTCAGTCAGAAAATAATTCTATTTAGTATTGCAAACAAAAAAAATTCCAATTTTAAAAGCTTTAACTATAAAAATAATTGATATTCCATTGTACTGCATTGGAAGGTATGAGAAAAAAAAGAAAAGATTTGTCTACAGAATTGTTGAAAAATATGAAATTTCTTGATTGAAGAATAAAAAATTAAATTTTGGTATTCAACAATAATGTTTATTGCACAAGTAGTAATCAACGCAAAAAACAGCAGTGTAGGAATATGACCTACATTTGAGAGGTCAAAGGGGACGAAAATTTCAACATTAAGAAATAATTTGAATTTAACCTCCTCTCTTCTTTCCTTTTCGACGTCACATTAATCTAACTTGGCCTCTGAGACAGACCACCTGCAACATTGGATTGATGGAACTGACCTGACTTACAGAATCTGAGAAGCAGTTTGATCATCTTGAAAACTTCGTTCAGTCTACACACACCTCCACAAGTCTATGTTATTCTATCTGGAAAAACTAAATTTGAAAAGAAATCCTAGAAACATGATAACCGATGAACCGCACAACTCAGAAAGGTCAAATGTCGTTTAACTTCACTTAAACTATATCTATGTTCTGTACTATGAAGCAGTGAACTTTATGAATTTCGAAAATCGAAATGAAATATTTAGAGAAATGGTCAGATTCATTGATCATTTCAGTCAGGAAGACATACAACAAACTGCAAAACAACAAAAAGCAGAATACGCGGTATAAGAAAAATAAGTGCCTAAATTGCAGTATAACTATTTTATTGTTCAAGCAATTTATTGTACAAGAAAAACAAGTCATTGAACCGCCTTACAAATTATTTTTTATTGTTCAAGGTCTAAACCACCGTTCGACTTTTATATTGTTCCAGCAATTTATTTGACAAGTACATTAACGAAAATGTTCTTCTGTGTTTACATCAGGTAGGAAATCAGATGCGTTGTATAAAAGAGAAAAATGCTTCTGTTTTTCTTTCCAAATTCTAATTTTATAAAAAGGGTTGATTATGTCTTGCACTTTCATTTCTTTCATACTTCAGCAAATCAGGAGAAATTGTCGCAGAGGTCACAGAGGTAATTAACCCTGTTCGATACATCTTCAACCTATTGATTTGCTTGAATTATCCTGTTCCTTATGACTACTAAGATCTACTTAAACGTACCGCAGAATATTACTGATAACGCGGAAATACGTCATCCATTCCATACTTTCCGACATAATTACTACAATGTGAAAATTTATCACCCTATTTCAACAAGTCTCACTAAGTTTCACCAAACTCTTCCAGAAATTTTTTCATTTATTTGTTAAATCACTCTGCTCCTCACATTGCCAATAATGTAAACAATAAGCCCAGATACCGAATGATGAATGAAATTATCGTTTTACCATTTCAAATATCCTTTCATGTTAGGACCTAACTGGTTTAAGAAAATTAAATTTAATTCTTCAATTTCATTATATCAAGTTTGGTTGGTGGGACTTTTTCTGAGAGACAATTCTAAACCATCACACTTGCTTGTCGAATTTGTGTTGAGGGAAAGTACAACACGACGTTAGAAGGGAAACGATGCTAATCGAAGAAATGTTTCTGCCTAAGCTCCACGTAATGACGAATATTTGTAAATTTCTCAATGAATCTATTAGTGACTGTTATTACTTTATTTAAGGCGCGGGAAAGAAAATACGACGAAAGAAAAAAGGTAACCGTTAGGAATCCCGAACGTCCCCCTCCCCTGAAAAGACATTTTGAAATCAACCGTGAATAATTTTTTCTTCCAGAAATTAAGTCACTTGATTGTTTGCTTAGTTATTTTGAAAGACAAGTAAAGTAACAAACGCACGTGCAAACGCCTCACAAATAATTCAGTGAAATCAAAAATTAGCCAACGATTATCATAATTCGAAATTATGTTTGATATGGCATACGATACCTGCCAAGCTGTTCAAAATGTTCCTCAGCTTATCAACTTTACGGTTTCAAAGAATTCCGAGAACAGCAGTGAATGAATGACATGATTTTGTTTCACAAGCCATTATTTTGGTACTTGAAATTTTATAAAAATACTAACAAATGCTGCAGAAGTGTCACCTTTTCCCTGTTGACCTCATTCCAGAATGAAACGTAAAGAGGTCAATCATGGTCAGGCGAGGTGTCTTATCAGGTGGACAACTTCCAAAGTTTTTTAGTAGAATAGGATGGATAACTGATGAGAGTAACTTCTGCTAATAATCTACCAAGTTCCATTTACTTTCAAACTCAATACCGTTCAATTCGGAAAAGGTTTGAAATTAGCGGCATACTTTTGAACAGTTAGCTTAATTACACAGAAAGGCCTAATTATAATTCTCCTGATCAAAAGCCTAGACCTGAAATATCCAAGATCTTCAGGCCCCTGGATAATCCTAACTGGGATGGAAGCTTTCGGAGGTATTAGCTATTACGACGATTTAAGACTGAAAGAAGAAGGGGGAGGGGAAGGGTAAAGGAAGCGAGAGGTGGTAGTAGTAGACAATTTCAAAACAACATGTACGTAGGCGGGGGAAGGAGGGCGAGGTTAAAGCAACCATCCAGCACTAACACCTTCCCTTCCACCCATCCATCCATACACCATTTTGAACATCGGAAGGACGGGGTGCCAAAGCAACACACTCGTCCATCTACGCTCATAAACACACACACACACACACACACACTTAGATAAATAGATGTGTCTGCTCTGCAATAGAACATTTGAGAGGGCTAGGGCAGAGGTGACAGTTAGGGGACAAACCCGCGGGGCCATTCAACCAACACGTCAGCTGAATGGCAGACGCAAAGAGGGGTAATAAGGGAAAGCAACCCCGCCAACAATTTATGTGTAAGTACCCCCGTTATCCAGACTCACCCCGTGCTACCCATCCCCACCCTATCCAGCTGTTTATCCAGTATTCCTGTCTAACACCTCACATCAAGTTAGGCCTCTTATTCCCTCCAAGTATTACCTTCTTGTCTTCTCCCACCTATACCTCCCCCTCCTCTTCTCTGCTTCTTTTCTCCCACTTCTCAACCCCGTTTAGCAGAGTCATCTTCGAATCGGGAAAGGGAGGTTGGATGGATGGATGAGGGAACATTCATCACGTTCACCTACCTCTTCCCCTACTGGAGCCAGAGGACATCATCAACCAGGAATACGTCAGAGCCAAAAGGGAACCCTCCCCTCCTCCTCCCCCTCCTCAACCGCCCCAGCACCTCATCATCCCACAGGAGTCTATTTCGAGATTCACTACCCGTCCTCATCGATCCAAGCTATTTTGCAACCACTTAATGGTCGTCAACACCGAAGTGACGAGGGATCTTCAAGCCCGTCCAGGGGACATCTCGACGGTCCCCCAATTCCTCCAAGATCTCTTCAGTTCTGGCCAAGCATTTACTTCCATCCCTGTTCATTCATACTCATCAACAATAATATTCGAGGAATCCCATCATTTTCACCGGTCACACCTGACCCTCTCCCGTGGTCATTTTTAGGGTCATTCGTGTTCTTTCACAAAACATAATGTCATATGTCAGTATCGTTAATCATGACAATGAACAAACCTTATTGGAACAAGTTTGGTTCGAAATTGCTGCCCAATGATTTGTGTGTCGTGTGCAGTCCAGAATCGCGAAACATCAATTGGTGAACAAAATTTAAAAATTGAGTTCTTCCAGAAATATTAGGTTTAAACTGTAAATGCAGCTAGTTATATTATCATGACACTTTTGACCCAATATTTTGGTCATCTGGCCTGTCGGATTTTTTCGGAAGTCAAGCAAGAAGTCGTTGGATACCCAGTGCATGGTGATATGCTCTGCTGTGCTCGCATATTAATGTGTCGTCTATTCGAAGCTTTTATAGGCTTGTCAGCAATGCATATCCAATAACGGATATGTCGACAGGTGGTCGAGGATATTGTGTCAGACAGATTCCACGACCGAAGCGGCCAAATCATTAAGCTATCACGGTGAAGAATAATTTGGAGTGTATTTTGTAAACCGATATTTAAGGCGTATCCACACGTCTAGGCATCGTTCACGCATGCGTTGTCAATTACTCCTGTTGCTACGCACTATGCCGTTTCACGTATGTGACACGTCGAACTTAATGATACTTCTGAGAATAGACGACAATAAAATGATCTGTAAGAAATACGGTTTCACAGATGTCTTAATATTTATGCAGGATATGATTCTACCGTGAATTCTTCTATCCTGCATTAAGTGTTTTCGGAATTATTTCGAATAAATCAACCTTACTGGCCTCTTCGAGTTGGAAAGTATCAAGAAGTTGAAGATCAAGAAATGAAAGTTAACGAAAATTATTTGGTTTGTACAATATTATTGGACGCAGATTTTTTACTTTATTTACTTCTCCCGCGATGATAAGTCGAAAGAATGACGGTCAATATTTACGGATTTTCGAACTTAAAATTAAGCTTATCTTCTGGTACCGCTAAGTTTGAACTGATAATAACTTGAAAGTTATTACCCGCTCTTCTTATCTAGGGGAAAGTTTGTCCAGTCATATTTGGAGTTCGCTTAAAAGTTTAAATAAATTGAACAGTAGTTAACGAGTTCCAAAGAGACTTGTCACTTCATATTTTCCTCATTTATGTCTCTGAGATCTGTCATCCAATCTCAAATATTTCCACGGAATATTATCTCATCGATGGTTGTGCCCTTCAACCATTCCAATAACCTTTCCATGAGGTAAAGGGAAGTGAGAACTTCTGCAACTTGAGAGTTTCATCCGGAAATATTGGATCGGAAGCAATTTTGAACATTTTGGATTTCACTGAGAAATGAGATGCTTCATATTTCGTCCAATGTAAAAATCGACCAGAATTGTTTCAAAATATGACAAAAATGACTTCCAAGCAACAGTCTTAATAATTTGGTAAAGTGAGCTTTGACTTCCATCCGACCTTTTCATTCCATCCCACACTTTGAAGGAATTTTAAAAATTACAGGTCTAACTAATATCGCCACGTCATCAAATGATGAATAGTTAATGAATGAAATTAATCTGAAATGTTAATGAGATTTGCTGATGTGCATCCATGATAGAACTGGAAGCCTCAAAAGAAATTCGCTTGTACTGAATTGCTCAAAGGGATTTCCTGGTGAAGATTGCGTCCCATAGAGTGTCAAGCATTACTGTAATCTTTTCCACAGCGAAGTTGCGGGAATTCAGGTAGTGATATCATAGCTTGATGGATACTGTCAGAAGACAGCAGAGATTCCCATACGAGATGAATTGAGAAATCAATGATTTTCCCGTCTAAAAGGATTTTAGCAAGTTTACATTCAATTAAAACACTGATAATTTGCATTTAGATGAGACCTTGTCGACCAGTAATCTTGTTAAATTCATCAGTCTGTTTGAATTTTTTCGACAATATCACTGAAAGAAGTTGGAAAGACATTGCTTAATTTGAAAGCAAAAAAAATTTGTTTATTAAATTGATCGATATTTGAAAAGAAAATATAATGGAATGATTTAACGAATTTTTCTTTTAAGATTAAACATAAAAAAGCGAGACGGAAATTCAATTAATTCCCACCAACTCAACAAACTTAATATAAATTTTTAGATAAACAAATGGGGTTCGTTCTTGTCATTTCACAATTCGCAATATTTTCCATGGAAAAAGTTAAAAGACTATGAAAAAAATTGATTCTCAATAACTATCCGTCGACGGTACGTGTGTAAGGTCAAAGTGCAGTATGGTAAAAAAGATAAAATTCGAATGATCACTGATGTACAATATCGAAATGTACTGTTTTTATTATACATCGTGATCTTGTGGGGCCTATTACCTTAATGGAAAATGATTTGACAGTGCCGTGCAACAGAATTATCCTGCTCGTCTAGCTATTTTCAGGTAACAGATCAGAATTTATTTATCATTTTGATTTGTTTGTAAGGTCGAATTCTTAGAATTCGTATTTTATAAATCAAGTAAATTAGGAAATGTATAATAAAGTTACAGAAAATGTTTGAAATATCCAAAAAGAAAACAGTACTACTGTTACAAAAAATGAGATTATCAAAATAGTTACCAATGTCTCTGCAATAATTTAGTGAGATTTTATTTTCTTATTCAAGTTTTAAAATTTATAAAATAACCAGTCCTTTCCCTTTCCGTTATTAAACAGTAATTAAGGAATCGTTCAGTGGTGTAGCAGTCCTCTTAAATTTGAGGTTATAATTAATAACTAGGCCTTACCTAGTCTCTTTTCGTTTTATCTATCGGAGTACTTTTTATATGCTAACTCTTTTGTGAAACGAACTATATTCTTTGATGATTAAGAGCAAGTGATAGAGACATTGTGAAACTCTAGAAATATCAAATGCAGTGATCGATTCAACAGAGCACAAAAAAAAGTTTCAATCGTGAATAATTTAACAAAACTTTAACTCTGAAATCCAACTAAATTAAATATGTTGATAAAGTATGTTTAGTGAAAAAAATTGAACCATTCATACTAATGTAAGAAGTAAGGAAACTAATCGTACACCACATGAATTCCAGTTGATCAATAATGTTTTCAAAAGAACGTTTTCCAAATGTTTATTTATGACCTACCGATGCATCAAAATTTCGATCACGAAAAGGATGAATTCGCTTACAGGATATGAACTGTTACTGAAAAATTAGTGCAGAATGCAAATACAATCGGTATTTTGAACTCATTTCATTCAGAGTTTTTCAAAAATATTTCACAAAAATTCTTTCTCACCTATTTTTCTAAACATTTTCATTACTGAAAGAAGGAACCAACTTCGACCTATGTAAAAGTGAATCGAATCTATGAAACAGCACTGATGGCCTGTCAAAACAAAATTTTGCGAATCCCAAGATAAATTTCATATGTAAGATGTTGCATAGGATGTAGATGTGACAGTTTTTTTCAGGCAACTTCATATTTTGACTCAACACAATTGTCCTTAGTTTTTGCACTCAAACTTTCTAAAATCACAACTGAATAACAATGCTGTTAATTACCAGAGTAGGTTCAATGATATTTCTGAAAACCGAATTGCAGTACAACTGCAAATCCCAAAGAAAATTTCGTTCAAAGTTTTTTCAGACTTTACAATAAAATTCATTCAAAACCTGAAGTTTGTAACGTGAAAAATTCCAGCCAGAGAACTAAAGAATCCAGAGACACAATAATAACATTTTTGAAATCACATACAGAACTGAATGTATCACCTAAAAATATAATTTTTTAATATATATAACGATTGAGGTAATCAAAAACAGCCGGATAGTTACTGAGTCCATTGAACACCGCCCTTTGCTTATTTGTAAGGGAACATCGAAGCATGAACATCAACTGCTGATGAAACAAATCAAATGGACAACCATGTTCTGTTGCCAAACGTACCTGCAGAAGCACTATAACATTTGAAAAATGCAAAACAATGTCGACTATTCGAAATAAAAAAAATACACATACGAAATGGTTACACAACAAACTGTAAACAAGAAAACATACAATGAGAGAATAAAAACAGAAAAACGCAATCATACCCAGTCCACAACACACTGTTTCGGGGTAGAAGTGTAACCAGCAAACATAGCTGGATTCTGTAACAAACCATTTGCCGACATTACACCTATAAATGATGAATACGGCACACTCGCCTTTTTGCTCGATATTGAAAAAAGTTCAACAAAATTCCATCTTTTTGCCAACAGTTAAAATCAATGTCAAAAGGAAACAGATGGATTCAAAACAATCCACTTAACATATAATTAAGAAAAGTTAATAAAAAGCAGTCAGTGGGAAAAAGACTTTAAAGAGATTAAAATTAAAATTATTTCACAAAACAACGTTAAGCTCAATAATTGTAATTTTTAATTGAAAAAGCACAATTCTGAAATTTAATTATTTCAACAAACGAAGTTGGAGACATAGAACGGTGCATAAATGCCTCGTAATAATATTTAACAATCCATCCAGAAATAACTGACCATCAACTCTCGTATATTTTATAACTTGAAGTGCCTGTTCATAGCTTTTGATATTTCCATTAGCAATTACTGGAATAGAGAGACTTGATTTGATTAACTTGATCATATTATAGTCTGCAGGTTCCGACCGCTGCTCAGGTGTCCGCCCATGCACTGTTATGAATGAAACACCAGCTTTTTCTGCTTGACGACAAGTTTCCAGAGTTAACTCACAATTCGGTTTGAGTCGAATTTTGATCGAAACCTACAATATGTGACATGTTAAAATCGATAATGAAAACCATTTTTGTAAACTACAAAACAACAATAACAGTAGATTAACGTTACAGTGAAATCTGGTTTTGAAATTTGCCGACGTGTAGTGGCAACGATGTCGGCGATTCGTACGGGATCTGTTAATAAACTCGAACCATATCCTTCTTTCATAACATCTCGCTGAGGACAACCACAATTCAGATCGATACCACGACAATGCCTAAGTCAATATATTATATCATCCAGTATAGTTTGACTTGCCAATTTGATTATATCGTATCAAAAGAAAATTCAGGTGCACTGTTATACATGAAACATCGGTTAGTTAAACTGTATTTTGGAAAAGATGATATAAATACCTGCTTATGAACATCGCTGCTGTGGAAAACTCTTCTGGCTTATTGGTAGCAAACTGCACAATGGTTGGACTGTCACCTGCATTAAAAACGACTTGTTAATTAACTTACAGTAAGTCCGTCTTCAAATTGAAGAAGAAAATCATTAAAAAAACAGTACATAAATGAGATCCGAAGAAATAACAGGAAATAGTGTAGCAGCATAAAACTGAGCTACGCTAACTCAGGTATCTTGACCTAGTTATCCTAACATCACTCACTTTACTTCAACTTCGACGTTGAATTATTTCCCAAATTCTTCACAAAGTGAAAAATACTAACGAACTCGTCATAACAAATTAAATCATTACGGTTTTCACAACGAACCAGGGCAAGTGGTGAATTCAGAAGATCGACACTGTTCCGAGGCAATGAAGTGCTTCGCATAAATCATGGGTGTGAATGCAACATCAACCGCGTATAGTCGAACTAACATTCGAAATGGCAGTCTAAAATTGTACAATTGCTTCCTAAGAAACAATAATTCAACATTTCTTTTATGATTTCTACATGCGTTTATGTAAAAATCCACTGTAGGACCCGTCTCATCGTCAGGTATCTTAACATAGTAATCCTAGTAATATCACTCACTTTACTTCAACTTTGACGTTAAATTATTTTCCAAATTTTCCAAATACCAAAAAATTGAACAATTGCTTCTTAACAAACAATAATTCACCATTTTTTACGATTTCTAGAAGTTTCCTTTCCACTGATGAGTAAAACTAAATATACGGTAATTATAAGAGAAATTACAATATATTGGAATTTTTCCCAAATTTAGTTTGCATCTTATCACATATTGCACGTTTTACTCAAAATTTGTCAAATTATCTGAAATTCAACTCCACTTTAACCACTTAATAATTTACCTTAATCAATAATTTTCCCTGAGCAAGCATAACTATTTCGTCTATCTCTAATACACTTCAAATTTCGGTTATAGTTACCTAATATTTAGTTTTACTCATCAGCGGAAAGGAAACTTCGCTGTATACAAATACTGCAGTAATTTAATCAATATTTAGCAGTGAAATGATGGATTAAATAGAAGGAATGTAGACTCACAAGTAAGCATATATACCCATAATTTTAAATTGAATGAGAAATTGAAAAAAAACTTGCTTTGAATATCGTACCATAGGTGCGGCGACAAATACAGGTAAATAATCATCGATGTACATGTCTTTGGTGACACCTTTTCTTTCAACATTTTCTCCAATTAACAAGTCATATAATCGACTCGTCATTATGGCAACCACGGAGTGTTAGTATGAGCGCAGCAGAACAAAGCGACTATCAAGTCGACAACAATAATCAAATTGTTTCCGAATCTTACATATTGTAGTCACATGACCAATATCCAGGCCTTCACATGAATTTATTTTTGTTATACAACTGCTCGACATTTACATTAGCGCTTTGATCAATAAACCGACAGCGCGACCTCTAAACCAACAAATTGATCTTTGACGCTGTTGATTCAAAGGTCGCGAACAACTTAATATCTACATCGACAGCTCCTCTCACCAGATTGCTGAATCCCAACCAGTTTCAAATCCCTCAGTCAACTTTAGCCATTCCAAAACGTTACTAAAATTTCTGCCGGTTCATTTGATTTCAAAATACCTAGGGATAGCAGTTTTCGACGCGGTTCTATCGAAGTAATACACTGCATGACCAATTACGTTGCAGTAAATCACTATGCTCAGATGCAGAACAGATGAGGTGATGATGGGTGATTTTGTGGTGCTTGCGTTTGTGATAGCTGTTTGGTTTATGGGATTATTATGTGTGGACTCCCTGGTATTTGATGACATGACGCGCTTTTTTGCTCTTTATTTTCCGATATCTTTCTTTCTCATCGTCATCTTCATGAAATCATGTGTAGCAGAATAAAATGGACGTCAGTGAAGAAAACGACATCAATGAAAAGCAATTAGCAGTGTCAGCAGAGGTTGTGATGAAAGCAGATATGGGTACAGTGAAAGCTGAATCCAAAACGGTCAAAAAAGAAGTGGAAGCGGATGTTGATACAGACCTAATGGAAAACAATGAGAATGTGAATGATATGGTAGAAACACCTACCTCAAGTATGTCGTTTTACATGTTACTCTAGAAACATGCTAGATGTCTAAATAAATTTGTTTGATGTAATGAATAGTTCCTGGCATGTTCATTGTCTTATCCTGTTTAATAGAGAATCGACATGGAAGTAAATGAGATTTAGAAATGCTCACAAAAAAAAAAGCGTAAAATGCTCAGAATACATGCAGATCTCTGCAGATAGTTATCTATCCACAGACTCTAGTTTTGCTGATGTCTTAACTCGATCAAAGCATCGTTAGCGTGGAATTAATATTGAAGGTGCAGTTCTCATCGCTTCTAGTTTTTCTGTTTCATTTAGCCTTGTTTGTTCGTGCTTTCACTTATTTTAAAATTCAGGTGGCAATGTCAATGTGGGGTCTCAGTTCGAGAAGGATTCGTTCAAGCGTTTTGAAATGTTGTTAAAAAAAACGGAGAATTTTTCCCACTGTTTGAGTGCAGGAGATGTTGAAGGTGTTGACGGTAAAACATAATTTTACTACGGCTATGATTCATAGATATCGTGCATGTTTTTCACTCTTAGTGCAAATAATATGGTACTGTATAAGTGGGACGAAGTAGTGTTGCATTTTTTTTTTTTTTTTATTAATGTGACTTTCAGTAATAATATATAAAGCGTTTATGTTTAGATTTTATCTCTTTTTGTCGTTGCAGCCATTTCGGTACTTTTTTTTCTCTTTTGTTTTCTTGAAATAATGTGTAATAAAATGTTTTAAGTGTTTAAAGAAAACATTTTTTTAATGTCACTTTCAGTAAAAGTTGTTTTGAATTAGTAGATTTCCCTTCAGTCTTTCCATTATTTGAAAAAAGAACAGAAGTTGCGTTTTTTGATGTAAGTTATAAATATTGAAGTGGGATTATCGAGTAATGCTAATGCGACAGGACGCCCTCGCAATCAGTCTGAAGGTGATCACCGCCATCGTAAAACAGAAAAAGAAGAGGACGAAGAGTTGATAAACCAGGTTAAAAAGAGCGAAACACTGATTCGGTCAGTATGATTTTCCTTTGAATTATTTTAATGCAAGAATTATTTGTTTCATATACTTATTAACATTTATATGATGCTTATTAAATGTAAAATATTGCTGATTATAGATTTGAAAAAACGCCATTTTATATTGAAAATGGTGAAATGCGTGACTATCAGATAAGGGGGCTGAATTGGCTTATTTCGTTGCAGCATAATGGTATTAATGGGATTCTCGCTGATGAAATGGTATATTTAAAATTTTTTGCACATCTGAACTTGCTGAATGCCTTTCATTTAATTGATGTTTTCAATAAGTTTCAAACCTTCGTGTACGTTTTCTAGGGTTTAGGCAAAACACTTCAAACGGTTGCGGTGATAGGTTTCATGAAACATTATAAAAATGCGGCTGGACCGCACTTGGTTATCGCTCCTAAATCAACGCTGCAGAATTGGATCAATGAATTCGAAAAATGGTGTCCTTCAGTGAAATCTGTTGCGCTTATCGGTATTGCCGACGCCCGAGTATGACTTTATTTTTTAGTCTTATATTTATTACCTATTTTTTATCAGTTCTCTGTATTGTTATTAATTTTGCTTTTGTTCATTATATTGTTTACATAATCCAGCAACATTTTTCCGTGTTTTGATATTTTATTAATTTACTCGTTTCACCCAATTTCATTCCTTCAAACCGCAGATTTAACAACTGTTTTTAGGCAGAATTAATACGTAATGAAATTTTACCTGGGAAATGGGATGTTATGGTGACGTCGTATGAGATGGTTTTAAAAGAGAAATCATTATTGAGAAAATATGCATGGCAGTATCTTGTTATTGACGAAGCACATCGTATAAAAAACGAACACTCGAAGGTAATGCTATGTTCAATTCTAATTTTTATCTTGTATCAATCAGAATTTTTCTTACGGATTCAGGGATTTGTGTTATATTTTTTGTTTTAATTTACTTTTTTTTTGATAACAATTTGTTGAAATAGATTTTAGGTGTATATTACGATGAAATATTTTAGCTATCAGAGATTGTCCGCGAATTCAAGTCAAAACATCGTTTGCTGATCACAGGAACGCCTTTGCAAAATAATTTGCATGAGCTCTGGGCATTGCTGAATTTCTTATTACCGGATATGTTCGCACTTGCATCCGATTTCGATTCTTGGTTTACAACAAATGATATGATGAGCAACCAAGATCTCGTCGCACGTTTGCATAAGGTAAATTCCAACTACGTTCCACTATCGCATTGTCACATTTGGTGCTGGTTTTTTTTTTTACTTGTGCTTTTTACTGCTTTCGAATAATTCCGTTCATCATAGTTGATTTTAATTTTTTAGAAGGAACATCGTAGAATTCAGCTGTAAGTTTTTTTTTTATTCAGGTTTTAAAACCATTTTTATTACGACGATTGAAATCCGATGTTGAAAAGACTCTTCTACCAAAGAAGGAGGTTAAGATCTATGTGGGTTTGTCAAAGATGCAGAGAGATTGGTAATTTTGTTTGATTTCATGATCAAAGTTGTTATAATCGACTGGATATGTGATCGCATAGTCTCTTCATCATCTTTACTTACTTTATGTGATGTAATCAAAGTTCCTTCTAAACATGTCGAAATTATTGAGAGTATTAGTTTAAGCACGGTATTTAAAATGTGCTGTATGAATTGTAGGCTGTTTTTTCGAAATTTTTGTTTATAGGTATACAAAAATTTTAATGAAAGATATCGATGTCGTTAATGGTGCCGGCAAACTGGAAAAGGTTAGTTATTTTTCGGATAACCATGAACTAGTTTATTTCACGATATTCTATTTAAACTTTCCCTTTTCCAAAAAAAGGCCTAAAAATCTCAGGTAAATTTGCATATCCTTATAAGGTGTGCACTGGTTTTTTAAGGCACGGATAATGAATATATTGATGCACTTGCGAAAATGTTGTAATCATCCATATTTATTTGATGGCGCTGAGCCGGGTCCACCTTATACTACAGATCAGCATCTTGTTGACAATTCGGGAAAAATGGTTCTTCTGGACAAATTACTGGTGAAGCTGAAAGAACAGGGTTGGAAGGAATTCTCTTTATTTGATATGAATTAAAATACAGTGTGGATTGATTGCTTCTAATTATGTGAATTGTTTGTCGTCGAAATTTGGAGGTAACATGTATTGAAGTTTTAAAATTTTTTCAGGGTCTCGCGTTTTGATATTTTCATCTATGTCTCGAATGTTAGATTTATTGGAAGATTATTGCTGGTGGCGTGCTTATCGCTATTGCCGCTTGGATGGACAGACTGTTCATGATGAACGTCAAAAATCCATCGATGAATTTAACAAGCCGGATTCAGACAAATTCATTTTCATGCTTACGACACGCGCAGGTGGCCTTGGAATTAATCTTACTGCTGCCGATGTTGTTATCATTTACGATAGTGACTGGAATCCACAAGTAGATTTACAAGCGATGGTAAATTTTCTGATTTACTTAAAAAATCTCAAATCCAATGTCATCATACCAAGAACTACTTCATTCCACATACCAAATTACTACTGTTTGTATGCCTCTAATTACATTTATCTCATAATTAATGTGTTATTGCATATTTTTGATAATCTGCCAACTGGTTAATGGTCCACTATTCACTAGTTTTTTGCATTTATTTTCTTGTTCAGCAGGATTTGAAAAACGTAATGTGAATATCATTTGTTTTTAATAAACTCGGTGTAGGATCGGGCGCATCGTATCGGACAAAAGAAACAAGTCCGCGTTTTTCGATTTATAACAGATAACACTGTGGATGAAAGGATCATTGAGCGAGCTGAAATGAAACTTCATCTTGATTCAGTAGTCATACAACAGGTACACATTGATGTTGATCATAATCATGATGTTAACTTGAGAATTGATGATATTTTCTGTTTTTAATTCCTTTTATTTTTTAGCATTAGATTCTATTTTGCTTTTTGATACGTGTTATTACAAATTTTCAAATTGTAGACTCGTAATGAATTTGAGTCTTGAAATTTCTGAACGTTAAAATTATTTACGTTAGTCTCAAAACTATCTCGTAAACATTCACTTGAATTACATCATTATTTTCTTTTTTTTGCAAGCGTTTCACATTCGTTTTTGGCAAAAAGAAAAAAAAGAGTCTTCAAAAGCCCATTTTTAGAAGTGATATGCTATTGATATGAGCAATATAGCATTGAATTTATTAAGACATCTTATTGTGTTTCCTTTTTTGTTCGTCTTGTTTGCCAATTTACGGAAGGATGAATGTTTTAGGGACGATTAACTGATTCCCAGAAAGCCCTGGGTAAAGAAGATATGTTGGATATGATCAGACATGGAGCTGATCAGGTGTTTGCTTCGAAAGACAGTACAGTTACAGATGAGGATATAGATACTATTTTGGAAAAGGCAGAGCAGAAAACGGAGGTACAATTACACTAGTATAGGTTTTGATAATTTTGCTACTTATCAAACGCTTTAAAAAAGTTTTTGAAAATCATAATACATTCAGGCCCTGAATAAGAAAATCGCTTCAATGGGCGAAACATCACTTCGGAATTTCGCTTTGGATGCACCAACTTTCGATGCTGATAGCAACTACACGGTTTACAAGTTTGAAGGAGAAGACTACCGTGAGAAACAGAAAAATGCAGGAGGAATCGGTTATTGGATTGAACCACCAAAGCGAGAACGGAAGGCAAATTATCAAGTTGACGCTTACTTCAGGTTATATTTTAAATATTTCCGTTCATATTTACTGTTGATTGATGGATGGAGTTAACCAGTGTGTATTGAGTAAGTAACCGTTTAGTGTCTAGTTGACAGATTACTGCTTTTGTTTGTAAAAATTTAACGTATGTTGAGTATTGTATCATTTGCAGAGAAGCGATGCGAGGAGGACATGCAGAGCCAAAAGCACCGAAAGCACCAAGGCCACCGAAACAACCAAATGTTCAAGATTTCCAATTCTATCCAAAACGATTGTTTGAGTTGCTAGAAAAGGAAGTTTATCTTCATCGGAAAACAATTGGATATAGA
The DNA here is from genome assembly GCA_013365335.1 of Madathamugadia hiepei. Classification (NCBI taxonomy): domain Eukaryota; kingdom Metazoa; phylum Nematoda; class Chromadorea; order Rhabditida; family Onchocercidae; genus Madathamugadia; species Madathamugadia hiepei. The sequence continues at coordinate 26,514 of JABVXS010000260.1, forward strand.
GTATGTTTCATAATTTTTCAGTTCTCATTGGTAATTTTTCTCGTTATTTGTGGAGTTGTTGTCCTTAAGTTTAATTGTAATTGTTCGAGAAAAGTTGGTCATTGTCATGTTTTCCAATTTGCGCACTGATTTAGTACTTAGAGGTGTGGAAAGGTTGAGTTCAATAGTTATCGGAATAGTTGGAACTGTTGGGCTTTAGCGACCGCATGATAGCCAACAGTATACTTATTATTCTATATTAGATGAGTGAATCTTCGAAAGTCAACAGTTATACTGGCATAAAAGAGGAAAGAATCGGTAACTCGAGATTCTGACTTAGCAGAAGTTTTGCTTGAAATATTGAAGATTTCTTGTTTATTTAATCATTCATGCACGTATTTTGATAAGGCTTACTTTTTCGTAATATGACATCGCTAAAAAAATGTTGCACTTGTTTGTTGTGAAACTGATTCATGCTGTTAGTAAGTCGTGTGCTCATTACTAATTTTTAGGCGCAAAGGCCGCCAGATCTTCCAAGTAAAGAAGCAGAAAGGAAACAAAAAGAAGAACAGAAAAAGATTGACAGTGCTGTGCCACTGACTGAAGAAGAGCAGAACGAAAAGATGCAGTTGCTAACACAAGTAATTTTCAAGCCTGTATTAGACGAAATTTGGAGGTGAAAATCTTTATCACAGTTGGCATTTCTAGGGGCAAAGTAATTGGAGTCGTCGAGAATTTCAACAATTTATCAAAGCGAATGAAAAATATGGAAGGCATGATTTAGAAAATATTGCGAAGGAAATTGATACGAAATCTTCTGCTGAGGTGTTTTTTTTTTTCTGTTGCATGGCAAGATGAATGGTGTCAGCACGTTTTATTCTGTCGGCTAAGGTTAAGGTCAGAAATTTCACTTACTTTTCATCTTTAAGGTTGAAGAATACGCAAAGTTGTTTTGGGAACGCCTTGATGAACTGGCCGATCACGAAAGGATCTTAGCGACAATCGAAAAGGTTTATAAATTGCTTTCGTGGCAAATCTGTGTGCTGTAGGGTAATTTGCAATTCAAAAAACCGCGGAGCGGAAAGTTGTCATGCTAATTACTACAGGATGGGAATGATGAGGACTTCACACGTTAATGTACTGTTTCTAGAATCACCATCTTGAAATCCGATGTCGAGTGAAATTCCCAGTAAAAGGACTTTATTTCAGGGTGAAGCTCGAATACAGCGTCGACAGAGCGTTAAAAAGGCTCTGGATGAAAAAATAGCAAAGTACAAGGCCCCATTTCATCAACTACGAATTCAGTATGGTACGAATAAGGGCAAAAACTACACAGAAGAGGAGGACCGGTAAGCACACGCCACATTTTATTTTTGGAAAAAAATTGCACAGAGGAGAAGGAGGATAATTCGAATTTTTTGATGTTAAGTTGTTAAGATATGAAGTTTCATCTTCAAGGTTTATGGTGTGTCAGTTGCACAAACTTGGTTTCGATAAGGATAATGTTTATGAAGAGCTACGGCAAGCGGTTCGCTCTGCACCACAGTTTCGGTTCGACTGGTTCATTAAATCACGAACGTCAACGGTTAGAATTTTTCTCCATCTCTCAAAGGCATCCCACATCCGATTCATTGACTTCCTTGCCAATTTCATTTACGTCTTCTTTGAGCTCTGGATTATTCAGGAACTCCAACGTCGATGTAACACATTGATTTCGCTGATTGAAAAGGAAATGGGTGAAGTAGAAGTGAAGCGAAAGCACGGTCAGAAGTTATCGGCAAACACTCCCACAACTAGTACCAATGATCAGAAAGTCACACCAGTTGCTAAGGTAACTTCTGATGTCTGTAGAATTAGTTGTCAGCATATAATTAACTCCGGTGTAATAAAAGTATCTATTAAGATATTTACGAGCGAGAGAACGCTATCAGCTTCACTCATAATTCGAATTTCCTGATGCAGTGTTTAATTTTAGTCTGGTCAGAAACGCAAAAGTGAACAGTCTTCATCTAAAGGATCCAGCTCCAAACGTCAGAAATGTTGATCGTATGAACTGTCGTGATATTATCTTGAGTAAAATCCACACTACTTTGCACCTATGCAGCAGCATCAGTTGCTGGTAAAGAATAGTTCCATTTGTGTTAAACGCATCGAAATCATTGTGGAAAATTATTGACTTGAATTTTCCTGGCTAAATTTAAATAATACATTCCTTTATGAGCAGCTATGTAATTTCATCATTTCTCTGCAAAATCTGTACATCGACTTGTTTTTTATCATAAAACTTGAATGCGTAGTCTCGTGATCAATAATATCCATCGGCGTTGTTATACAAATCTCGCGACTATAACTCAGAGAAAAAACATGATGGTTTACAAACGCCTGGTTTGCAAATTTGCTGGAATACAGAGAATCAAGCTTCAGCCACCACCGAACGTCGCATTCATAATTTTATTGAACTGGAATTATTAGGTTGTCGTGCTCCTGAACATGGATGAAATGTGATCGAGTCGCTCCTGATATAAGTGATAATGCTACCCTAACCGGCAATCTACCAATTTATTTTTTAGACGCTTTGAAAAAAGCAAAAATGGATTAATAAACATGACACCACGATAAAGAGAGCTCAGATCTAAGGAGACAGCATGATCCGGAAATTTGTGGCCCTTAAGAGGGCCGTTGGGTTATGGATAGTGTCACAGACACAACACGTCTACGACGCTATTTTTGTCGGTTTTGAAACCTTCGGCTTCGGTTTGCTTGTCTTCTTCAATGCCCTTTTCGGTGACTTCTTCGTTGCAGCAATTTTCTTAGACAGCTTCTTCGGAGACGCGGACACAACCTTACTTGTTTTTCCTTTCTTCGCCTCCTTCTTTCGCTTCTCAGATTCTTTCGCTTTACTCTCAACTTTGGCGCCAAGCTTGAAGGAACCGTTTACACCAGCACCCTTCGCGAGCGTAAACTTCCCCGACATAATACCCTTCTTGATGGCCAATCGAAGTTGTGAATGTATACGCTTACCATTGTCGCCTAACTGGTAACGATCGCAAATATATTTCAGGATTGCCACACGACTTGAGCCCTTGCGATCTTTCAAGGCAACGATCGCTTCCTTTACCATTTGGGAATAGCCAGGATGATTTTTCGCCGCTTTCGAGCCTTGTCGTTTCGAACGCGCCTCAGGAGAACCATGAGCTTTCATTTGCTTCTTTGAAGACTTCGCAGTCAAACCGCCCGCTCCCACGGATAAAAGCGATTCAGCCGCCGACGACTCCATTGCCGAGTACAATGTCTCGCCGGAATAACAATCAAGTAACGGACGACCACCGTTATATACTCTCCCATTTTCCCGCCAAAACTTCACAAAATGGCGGGAATTTACGAATCAAACCTAATGGTTTCAAATTAGATCCTCGTAAATCGGGATTTTCGGGGGCATGTGCATGTCATACGAGTGCCTCTTCCATACACAGCACGAGCTCTATATAGAGCACAACTTGCCTTGTCTTAATTAATACATTGAAATTATCGAAAGAAAGTGCAACATGAAAAATGCGATGAATGAAGATGCATGCTCTTATGTTTTATGTTTTAAGTATATCACGTGTAATGGCCAGAATACAAACCTCTCTGAGGAACCAGACCAGTGTTTTGTCTTTAACTCTTTACCGGAAATAAAATATGAGACCGTTAAAATAAAAACGTGATGTCTACCATTTTCGCTGTAAATCTTTTTGATAATTTTAGGTTGCGTGGAATTTACGTTACGAATTCTTACCCCTTTAATAACTTTTCAAAACTTCTTCGTAGCCAAAAGATTATTTTGTAATTCCAAGCATTTCAGTCATTTTAAAAAACATTTAATTTATTTTCCAGCCAAATCTAAATCGAAATTTCAACTGAATTTAAATGAAAGATATCTCAATTCTAAAAATGTGCTACACAATACAGTCCAATCGAGCAAAAAAAGATGTTACAGTTCAGACAGTCCCTCATTTAATCCATTGTATTCCCTCATTCCAAGGACCTTCTAGAAATGTCCAAAAGAGGCGGGTCAACTCTCTGTAGACTTCACTGACGATTTTGGCGGGAAAATGGAAGCCTATAAAAGAGCGTCTCTTAATGCCTCCGTCAGTCAAGTATTTGTTTCTCTGCGCGAGTGTGAGCATCCTGATCAATGGCTAGGACTAAGCAGACTGCCCGCAAGTCGACTGGTGGTAAGGCGCCTCGGAAACAGCTGGCAACGAAAGCAGCAAGGAAATCAGCTCCCGCCACTGGTGGAGTGAAAAAGCCGCATCGATATCGTCCCGGTACTGTTGCACTTCGTGAAATTCGTCGTTACCAGAAATCGACTGAGCTGCTTATTCGCAAACTTCCCTTCCAGCGTTTGGTGCGTGAAATCGCACAGGATTTCAAAACCGATCTACGTTTTCAGTCTTCTGCAGTACTTGCGTTGCAAGAAGCTAGTGAGGCCTATTTGGTGGGTCTTTTTGAGGACACGAACTTGTGTGCGATTCACGCGAAACGAGTCACAATAATGCCGAAGGACATCCAGCTGGCTCGGCGCATTCGTGGTGAACGAGCTTAAATTGTTTATTTTGAAGCTGGCTGTACAACTCACCAAACCCAACGGCCCTCTTAAGGGCCACAAATTCATGAGTTATGCAATCATGAGATCTTAATTTTTTGTTGAAACTTGGGATTCTTGTTGCTTTTCAGACCAAGAATATGAAATGGTGAGAAGTCCTAATCTGCATTAAGGTGTATTTTGGTGTAAACATTGCTGACCTGTGGCGTGGCAATGTGAGATGTCTAAGTAAAACAGCTCGCCGAACCCAATGGCTTTCTTAAAAGCCACACATTTATGAGTTACGCAACCATAAAATCTGCATTTTTTGTTGAAACATGGATCTTATTGCTTTTCAGACCAAGTATATGAAGCGGTGAGAAGTACGAATCTGCATTAAAGTGTATTTTGATGTGAACATTGTTGACCTGTGGAGTGGCAATGTGAGGTGCGTATGTATTTGAATATTTGGATTAACATGACTGGATATGCAAGTAGATGCTTCGTTCTCAGACAAAATGACATTTTTCGTCCCTAACCCTTCTCGGATGTATTTCTCTTTGGCATTTTTCTTATTTGTCTATCATTTGGTTTCTTTTTATTCTATTTATATTATCGTTTGTCTTTTTTTTGGTTTTAAGATTAGTTGTGGTTTTAAACGTTTGCTGTGAGATGGATTGTTGCCGGTAGTAAGCTTTATGCTTCAACTTCTTGCACAGCGAACTCGCGTTTTTTTTCTTTAATTTGCTATTTGGATTCTGCATGTGTGCTTATTGGTTTGATATATACAAAAGTACGAATAAAATAGTTCAGTTCACCGAGCCCTCGCTGCTTTTTCGCCACGTCTTCAAATTTAACAACTCTGCAAAGGTTTGAAGGCGCCCCTCATACCTCCTACCTTTGCACAGAGTTATTAAATCGGCAGTTATGCTACCAGCAGGCTGTTGACTGCAACTGGCGTACTTCGGGCATATATCATCAGAAGACAAGAATCATTGGAGAACGATATCATGATTGGAGGAACTGAAGGAACCAGAAGACCAGCAATGAGATGGGTGGACACAATCACTACAGCGACCGGAGTGAACCTGTCTGAAATAAAACAAATCCCTCAGGAGCGCGCTTCATACAGGTCCCTTCATTTATCAAATCGCTAAAGTTCGGAACGGAACAGATAGCTGATAATAGAGAGTGGGCTGTTGAAGATGCAGCAAAAATCGCCACCAGAAAAGCTCATCGCCAGATCCAACGAAAATGTTCACATTAATTATACTGCCACCTTCACCGATGTAATTGCTCGTCATATGATAAAAGTGGCGGTTTAAAACCAAATTTAAATTTTCCCATGAATGAAGGTCAAAAATTCACACATAATACCAAATATGTAGCTTTTTTGGTGTTAAGCGTAAAATATCCAAATCATACTCCCATTTATTTAAATCAGGTATTTATATTGGTACAAGATCTCCAAAAATGCCCTCCCATGAAGGTTCGGACTACAGTTTCACACATTCGGCTGTAACTATTTTCACACCCCAAGGTATGTTAGCGATCACAAAAATTTATTGCAACGAACATCAAAAATAGCCAATTCTATCTTTCCACAACATTCAATCTGTGCATTAACTCATGAAACTGACATACTCCATTCCGTGTTGCTGTCTATCACAACAACCATTCAAACGTGTTGAACGTAAACGAAGTGCGTCATCTCTTACATACGTATATAAAATGTGGATCTTGATGACAAGACCAAACTAATTCAAAAAACATATGAGACTCATACAGGCTCAGCACGATTCATAGATTTGTGGCCCTAAGGAGGGCCGTTGGGTTTTTGCAGCGTACACGAGCTTTACGCTTTCTCAGCAGTTTTCTTCGGAAGAAGTACCGCCTGAATGTTCGGCAATACGCCACCCTGGGAAATAGTTACTCCTGCCAGCAATTTGTTCAACTCCTCATCGTTGCGAACTGCTAACTGCAGATGTCGTGGGTTGATTCGAGTTTTCTTGTTGTCACGTGCAGCATTACCAGCCAACTCAAGCACCTCAGCAGCTAGATACTCCAATACTGCAGCCAAATATACTGGTGCACCAGCGCCAACACGCTCCGCGTAGTTGCCTTTCCTCAACTTCCGATGAATACGGCCGACTGGGAACTGCAGACCAGCACGGGATGAACGCGACTTCACCTTGCCCGACGACTTTGCCTTGCCACCTTTACCACGACCAGACATCCTTGCCGACTTAACTAAGCTCACTCAGCGTCACAGACAAATTAAGATGGTTATTTTTTACAACTCGCCCTTATTTATATCCTCTATTGAGCGAATCGAACAATAAGCCACGCCCATCAAAGCCTTCAGTTGGCGAGAAAGTAGGTGTGGCTTAAAATGTTGGCGCGCACGATGAAGGATATAAATAAGAAGCTGAATGAATGTGCCTCACATCTGTCCTGCTGTAAATTCACTTGGTTGCTTGTGCGTGTAGGCCTGTGGAGCTGTAGTTTTTTGTCGATTAGAGATGCCGCCAAAGCCGTCAGCGAAAGGAGCGAAGAAGGCCGCAAAATCTCATAAACCACGTAGCGGTGATAAGAAGCGACGAAGCAAAAGAAAGGAGTCGTACTCAGCGTACATTTACCGGGTCCTGAAACAAGTGCATCCTGACACTGGAATTTCGTCGAAGGCCATGTCGATTATGAATTCGTTTGTAAATGATGTCTTCGAACGTATTGCTGTGGAGGCAAGCCGATTAGCCCACTATAACAAGCGTTCAACAATCTCATCCCGTGAAATTCAAACGGCTGTACGGCTTATTCTTCCTGGTGAATTGGCAAAGCATGCTGTTTCGGAGGGCACAAAGGCAGTTACGAAGTACACTAGTTCGAAGTGAGCTTCGCCACTGTGCCCTTTGGCCCAGCGACCAAAACCCAACGGCCCTCCTTAGGGCCACAATTCGATGAGTCATGCTGTCCTCAGATTTTCGTGCTGCGAAATGTACTTGAGCTGATGCATTGTGAATAAAACTGGTTTTTTTTTATTGTGTGTTAAAGCAATACAATTAAGCGAGTTGGGGCGGGGATCGAGATAAGTCTTGGTCGATGATTTACACAATAATGGGATTTTCGCTGATGAAATGGCATATTCCCGATTCATTCAGTTCACACTGGGCTTGGGTACCGTCGTTTTGGCTATTAGTTGTAGAGAAAAAGAAATAGCAAGGTGAACTTAACCAGTGAAATGTCTCTGTCGGAAAACAACCACTCGAAATTAGAGGGTCTTTATTGCTGCAAAAAAGTTTTGAGAGTGGTAAAGGGACATGGCTGTGCCTTCTGAGATGATTTTGCGGTCGTAGATATTGTAGTAACTGGTTGGTTAATTATAGGTACTCTGGTATCCGGTAATTGATTGTTTCCCTCTTGATGCTTATAACTCCGAGGCATTGCCGGTCTTTGGCCGCTAGCAAATGTTTACTTCTAACAACAAATGTCATGTGACATGAAAGCCAACGAATTGGCTGCGCAGAATATCAATGAGACTTCCTGCTGGCAAAATAAGAGAATTCATGCATGATAACTATGCACGTATCAGGGGCAGATTTTCAGTATTGGAAATTACTTGGGACCATTTTGATTAGGGGTGAATTGGCTTTCACAATGGTCAGCTTTTTGTATGATGTAGTAAAGGTCTCTGTGCAGTGAAATAAATACTTTAGTGAATCTTTTTTTTCAATTTTTCTATTCAAAAAAAGAACTGGGGTAAATAAAATGCCCGTTAGTGCAAACTGGCGCAGGACATTTCTTTGAGGATAACTGGAGAATACTTTCGTGATAAGACAAATTTTGGGTCCCGACTGGAAGAACAACTGTTAAAAAAGCCATTAATAAATGTGTGATATGTCAACGTTGGAAAGCTAAAGCGTTCAAGCTACCACCAATGCCAAGTCTAACAAAATTAGAAATTCTGGCTCTACGAGAACAAATATCGACCCATATAATCAAGGCCGACCTATTCGATGGTTCTAGATCTTCTCACTCTTGGTTTTGGTAGAGCTTGAACGGTTTAGCTTTCCAACGTCGATCGACGCTTAAATAGTTCGTCCGTATCCAAGGCTATCAGTTGTACAAATCAGAGGAAAGAAAAATGAATACGCTGTAATTGGCCTGGTAATAACATTCCTGGCTTACTTCCTAAGTGACTTTGATTTTACCACCTACATCAATGAACTCGAGATTCCATTATTACAATCATTCCAGCAAATTGCTCTTAGGCCAAATTGTAACTTTCACACAGTGTTGAATAACATTGCTTGGTGCTCCTGGATGTCAACGTTGAAATGAAAAAAAAAAACAAGCTCTTCATTTCGGCAAATAAAGATCTGACAAATTCCTCCTACATCAGACTGAAAGTGAAATACCCCTGATACTCTGATGACACTTCGGTGTTTCACAGAAACAATGCTAAGTTTTCCCGCCAAAAGCATGAAGGCATGGTTTGAAGTTCCGCGCCGAAATAGGCGTGGTTTTATCAGTATCCCGGTGAGGTTGTGAAGTAAGAGCTATAAATACCCGGTTGAAGAGACTGATGCATTAACATTGTGGTGTGCGACGGTTGGCCGTAGTCGTTGTTAGCAGCTTCAAAGTGAAACAGGATGTCTGGTCGCGGCAAAGGAGGGAAAGGACTTGGGAAGGGTGGAGCGAAGCGCCATCGCAAAGTTCTACGCGACAACATTCAAGGGATAACGAAACCAGCTATTCGACGTTTGGCACGACGTGGTGGTGTCAAGCGTATCTCAGGACTGATATATGAAGAAACGCGTGGTGTGCTGAAGGTGTTCTTGGAGAATGTCATACGTGATGCAGTTACTTATTGTGAACATGCGAAAAGGAAGACGGTTACTGCGATGGATGTTGTTTACGCTCTGAAACGTCAAGGACGTACTCTGTACGGGTTCGGCGGTTAAAATGGTCGAGCAAATTCATCAGCGTGCCGCTACTTGAGCACAAAACCCAACGGCCCTCCTTAGGGCCACAAATCTGAGAATCATGCTGACCTGAGATTGATCTCAAGGTGGTGGTGTATACTCAAAGCTTTGACGTACATAATGTTCAACTTCTTTTGTATTGCCATAGATATTAATGATAAATTTCATGTGGCGTTTGTGAAAGCAAAATCAGCGGAATCGGGAAGGCAGTTGCGGCAATATGGGATAACTCAAGGGTATTTGAGGACCAGTCATTTGCTGCGCGTATGTTTGGTGCCCGTTGAGAACTGCGGGTAGCAATTGCCCGGAAGACTGGGTGGTTGTGGTGATGCGCATTAGGCGTCGGGTTTCCCTTCTCCATAATCTGGGCATAGATGTCTTCCATATGTTATCCTTTATTTTTTGAACCCCAAAGAAAACGATAAAATTTATTTGTTCTTGGTAATAAAAAATGTAGATCATTTATATATTATCATCGTTTAACAAAATTTTGGGCTTTTATCTGGCAGTTACTTTTACATGCAATTTGCGCTGCGATTTTTGAATGCTGTGAAATACAAATACGCAATGCTATTTATATATTAGCATCGTTTAACAAAGTTTTGTTCGGTAAAACCATTGCTTCGTTGTAGTTCTCTTCGATGGCTTCTTAACTGTTGTTCTACAGTCATCGTCAATACAGCATTGTTCAGCATCGGTCTGGAAAATCATAGGTATGAAACCATGGATAATGTAGGTTCTGTGTAACATGTCGTGAAGTACTCAAGAAAAAAAAAGAAAATTATTCATCGAAGGTATCTACGTAGAAGGTTTCGAGAATATCTCTGTATATTCTGGTAACTTCGCAAGTCACTGAATCTCGTAAAAGCATCAAACAAACAGAACCTGATAAAGTTAGCTGTCTTTCCTTCATTTCTTCGGCTCTCTTCTTCATCTTGCAACGCATTTTTTTTAATGTTCCTTATCCTTACTTCGTCCCTCCAATTCGCGTTTTCCAACATTTCACGCCGTTTCATTTCCATTTCATGTTCCTTTAGCTGTCGCTTTTCCGACCTCTGCAAGGAAAACCACGACCCATTTATTTGGAACTATGATAATGGAACTAACAGACCAAAAAGGAAGTGTTTCTAAAAGGAACCTTGTAAGTTTCAATTTGCTTTTTCGGAAGGGCTTTGTACGGATTGCTGACTTCGGCCTGCTCCTGTAATTTATGCGTCCCTCTCTTCACCAAACCGTATCTCTCCTTTCGTGATTCCTTGTCACTTTCGTTTTCGCTACCATCGTTTTCTGATGATGAACTCTGTAAGGATATGAAAAGGGATGCATAATTAGATTACCAAACACAGCTGAAGATGATGCCGAGAAAAGCCTACATATTTGGATCGTAAGTGTGCCGGGATATGACTATCCTTCTGCAAATGTTTTTTTTCTCGCTTTTCCTGTAAAATCAGCTTTTTATTCTGAACCTTAGCAGGTTTTACATAATTTTTCTACATCCCTGTCAAATTATCAAACTATGAAGAATTATGAACATCAGTTTAAATTTTGGAAGATGATTGATATTTGGATTCCGCAGCCAAAAACCATTTTTAAAATGATTTAGGAAAGATGATTGGTTTCCTAGAAAAAAGAATAACCTACTTTTATCAGTTCTGAAGAAAGTGAAGACATTTTTGGATGTTCTTCACCATCAACTTGATGCCGATTATTTTCCTACAAAATCATTTGAAGTTATTTCAGTTTAAATATCAGAATCTCAGAAATGAACAATGCGCATCTCAGCAAGTAATAACGAGCCTTACGTCAACATCATTACCAGCACTGTTGCCACTCTCAGCATTACGCTTATATTTTTTCGTTTTTTCTAATTTCTTCTGCCTCTTCAATAGCTTCTTTTCCCTTTTTTCCATCACTTTTTTCATCAGTTTTTGCATTTTTAATTGCACCAAAGGATTCGCCATCTTCTCCTGCCAAATCCTTTCTTCTCTCATCTAAAATGTTCATTTCTACAATTTATACGGCGAATCCTGCATTGTGCAGATTCAATGGGCAATCTGGAAGAGATAATAGGAAAATCATTGAGAACAAAACCTTAATGGACACCAAAGGATCTTCGGTTCTTACAATATCAACTCCCAGATTGGATATTCTCGACGATGAAGCACCAGTTATGCAACGCTGCGGCTTTTCTACTGCTTCAATCCCACCTTCCTTTTCTTTGACCACAGCATCTGAATAGAGTTCGAAGTTCTTATCCACCTAAAGTTCTATTAAATAAATATACCAGACAATCATGAAGAGCTGCAATGGAACAAATTATTCAAAGCTATCAAGCAGATTTTAATACCCTTTTTCCAAGCAGATAATCTTCTCGGTTGACCAGTGATTTCGTGCCTTCATAAATCCAAGCAAGCTGCCGATCATCCTTACCTTTTTCTACCATAATTCAGTCGCAATCTGCTAAAAAGATGAACCAAAGCATGATCGCTCAAGGATTGACATTCAAAACGCCATTTCAATAAAAATACTTTGTGACCAAAAAATAATCAGATCTACCTTTCGCTTGATCAAAGCATAACGATAACTAAACAGTGTTTCTCTTGATCAATGGATTATCATCAATCATGATTAATCTGGTAAAAATCATTTTGACAAAAATGAAAGCACGACTATCAATAATTTAGGTGATGCATGGAGAATAATGTTAACCTGTAGAAAACAATCGAAAAAAATGAAAAAAGAGGGACCCACGTGTCACCAATCACCAAACTCGATCATTCTTGAGTCAAAGTAATTTTATATTAACAGCAATCCGCTACGAAACCTTTACGTCTCCTGCACTAGAAATATCGAAAAGGAGCAATTATAGTACCATCTTTGTATTCTGAATAACAATTTTGTAGGGGAAGATACATGGATAGTTTACCTCTCTCATTTAATTCTAAAACTCAATTCAAAATCAATTTTGAAGGACGAAAACTCTTCCTTTGCCATATCGAATGTTAGTGCAATAAGTTAATGATTTAATAAGTTAACAAGCTGCCAACTCCTTGCTTCACTTATATTAAATGCATATATTAAATGTAGTCAGCGATCGATGAAAAGTGACAACCCAGTAGTGCAACAAGTGTTGGATGAGATGGTTGTATGCGACGACTGAGTTCCAACGAATTATTACTCTGAGTTATTCAACTAAATTTGTATTTGTTACTTCTATTTCTTTCTTAATAGTAGCTAAAAGACTTCATCAGGTTGGTGGCTATGGTACTCGTTTGCAACCCTTGATCCTAACACAACCGAACCGCTTATTGAGTTCGATAATAAGCCGATAACCGTCCATTAGATGGAAGCACTGGTAGCTGCAGGCTTGGATACCGTCGTTTTGGAACCTAGTAAATACGGTATTTGCGTTTCTGATGAAAAGAACGGGTAAAATGGAACGATTCATGGAAAAAATAACCGGAATTTATGGGAATATCATTGCACCAAATGTCGTCGTTGGATCAGATGTACAAATCCGTGATGGAGTATGCTTATGATTTTCAACGGTACTATAGTATCATTCACAGCTACAGTTGAATAAATGGTATTATTATCGGCAGGAAATTTGTTATTTGAAGTTGGGTTAGAATTGACAATATCTGCGTTATTGGAGATGATGTTATTGAAGAAGATGAAGTGTACATGAATGGCACTTGGGTTTTACCCCATAAAGCTATTACATTATGTATTGGAACCTGGCATCATCATGTAATCCTCATTCTTCTTTAATAATTTCCTTGTTCGGTCGATATCTCAACGAGTTTCCTCGTGACTTTGACCCTTTTTCAAAACTAATCTCTATTTTTCTCGGTTTCGAGCAATCTGTTTCCACGTTCTGCCGCATATTTCTTCAATTTGGTCGGCCCACCTTTCTGGAGGTCTTTTAACCTCTCTCGGACACCAATCGAAGACTTTCGTGGTCCACCGACCATCCACCACTATTCATACGGGTCTTTAAATAAGTGACTTTTCTTCAAATACGGTAAATGATATCCGATTCACTTTTTAGAAATGCTTTTAGAGACAGCAAAGTCAAATTCATGATTTTACGCATCAGTGCAGTTAAACTGCCTAAGTTATTTTATACTTAAAAAATGAATTTTGTTCGGTTTTAAAATGTTTGCGATGTTAGATATGTTATATAAAGCATTAAAACCGAAAATTTTGTCTGAAGTACTAATCCCTTCTATTATACCACATAAACTCTTAACAAGAAATTTCACTTTAATGTTTTTGGAAATTTTCGAGCTATGAAACAAGTGAAACAGTCTCATAAAAGAAGAAACATAAGTAATGAAATACGCATGACTCATCTGGCGCCAACACCAGTCTATCGGAAATTCGATCTTCCAACTAACAGAATCATCTACTTTTTAGTCTATTTCACCCCACAACCATTTTGGTAATATAAAACGAAGACTGATTTTGTCACGAATTCAAACTGGAATGGACTGCATCTCCCAGCTATTTCCTAACATACGCTTGAAGTAAAGATATTTCTCACAAAAAGAATCTGTAAATTTTTGGTCTGGGGGAATAAATTACACGATGTAATATGTGAGTCGGGTAATACATGGCTTCAAAGGAACGGCTTAGCTTTCAATCAATCAACTGACAAAAACCTTTCGATTTTCCCTCGGTAAAAATCATAACAGTTCCTGAAACCATCAAGTGCCCGCCTCGGAATGCATGGTGAAGAATATAACTAATAAAAAATTACTAGACAAAACAACTGTTGTTTAACCCTCACTCTCCAAAGTTTTTTGAAATCTAGCACAGAGCACCTAATTCATACTAATTCTCCGCATTTTTATTTCCTTTCCTAAATATGAGTGCTTTCCATGGTAAGAGGCTTAAAGTGTGGCGGAAAGGTTTGGTGTGACTAGATGAAGCTGCTCATTTCACGTTGAAGATGTCAGGACTAATACTCACCAAAGTGTTCTTCACGGAATCCCTTGGGCAAAGTGAAAGTGGAGAGACAAAGCGAGTCACGGTTCCTAACCAACGAGTGACTTAAAAAACATAAGGTTAAAAATCACAACAACAAAGGGCCTCAGTCAGCAAGCCCTTCCTACTACTACGCTGGCTGGAAGGAAGCAGAATGACGAGAGGCTGCTAAGAATCTCAGGTGCCAGGCGTTGGCCGAA
>JABVXS010000261.1:0-41217 GCA_013365335.1 Madathamugadia hiepei
GGATCCCGTGAGGAGCACTTTGGTGAGTATTGGTCCTGATGTGACATCCTCAACGTGAGATGGGCAGCTCCGTCTAGTCACACTACTGAAACCTCTCGGTCACTACGTGGCTCTCACCATGACCTGGCAGGAACCGAACCTGCAATCTTCTGGTTAGAAATCCGATGTCTTCGCCCATGTCGATTAATGGGAAGAAATTCTATATTTTCAACAACTTCAAATCTATATTTCCATGCAAACAAAGAACATTCACCTTTTTTGGTTATTTATCATAAAGTCTGATGTATAATTTCAAATCTTCATCATAAATGCATAACATTAGAATTCTAATAACAAACAACATAAATAGCTGGCATTTAACAATGTATTAGATTGTTTGCATCTAATTAGCCATTGAAAGTTAATTAGTTTATTACAAAAATTAGTTTCAATTGATAGTTTTGCATTGCAACAGTGCAGCTTTGCAGTGAAGCAAGAATTTGACGTTTGAAGTTTTAGAAAACAATGATAAATGAATGAAAATAAGAAAAGAACATTGTATGAAAGGAATATAAGCCTGCCTTAATGCTGAAATAAAATAATTTCCAGTCACTGGAGAAAACGGAGAAACGAGTTAATTAGTATTTCATTTCGAATTTGGAACTCAATTTAAAGACCGTGCTTAGTAACAGCATTAGTTTAAGTAATCCATAAAATGTGTTATAAAACCATAATTTTAATTTACTTTATTATATGATGAGCAGTTCAACTAGGTGATCAGTCCCGAGACATCCGCTCCGCTCTTTGGCCATTCTTTTATGTTGCCAACTGCTTGAACACCACGTTGGAAAAAAGCAGTGCAATGCGTCTCAAAAATGGCTTTTCATTGCCACAAAGCATTGAAATTAAAAATTTTCATGTTTTAACAAAGAAAACGACGACTTTTCCATCAGAAATTATCTCTTTTTCTGCCGTCATGGCTATTTTTTATTTGCTACATTTGTTTTCCTTTTTCAGAATTCACTTTATTGCTATGATGGCTACTTTCATCCTTTGTTTCTGGTGCAGCTGATAGTGGAGAACTTCGTTATTTAAATATAAAATTATAAATAAACTTGTAACAATGGAGAACACAAGTTGCTGCAGATGGATATTGATAGGGGGCAGAAATCAATTTCGAAAAAAATTGGCGTGCTTAATTAGCGAATATGCATTATGTGCTTATGTATTACCCGATAAGGTTGAGCTTAATTAATACTTCTGTGCACGGATTATTTTGCCGATTGCTAGATTGAAATATTCGATAACACATAATTACGGATTATTTTGTCGATTGCTGCGACTAATTATAGAAAGTGGGGCGACAGAAATTCTCCGATGACGCTTGATGCTACCTAGCAAATCAAACAGAGCGTTCCGGAATGGTGGTAGTACGAAAACTGTACATAAAACTGTCGCCTTTGTACGTAACTGCAATGAACGGGGTTTTTGATGAAATTAAATTTGATAATTTTCAAGTAATTTCACAAGTATGAGAAAGAGATGATTATAGCTTACCTGTACGAAAATACTGTTTATTTCCGACATTATTTTAATCATTTCTCCATTGATACCGAGGAACGGTGCAATAATAACACCTGCATATCATTTATTAAGTAACCTTTGAGTAAAAAAGTTGTTAGCTTTGCAAACTTTCAAAAGCTTTCTCTCATTCTACTTGTTCTTCTGCTTTCATAGAAAATGAATGCAATGTAGAAATATTCACTGACTAATTTGAAAGACAAACTTGATACTTGGTTCACTAAGTACTAAACATTCATCAATTTTCAGGAAACAAATTGAAAATTAGATAGAATCACTTTTTTTAAATAATTTTGCTGATCTTTATTCATAAGACATTTCCGTTTAGTAATAAAGAATAAATTTATTGCCGTAACTTGCCTGTCATTAACATATCGAATACTGTTACCGGTAAAAAGTAAAAAATGAGCGGTTTAAGAGCTCTTTTAAATTGATGATTTCGCCGGAACACTTTGTGTTGATAAGCAGTATAAACTCCCTGTATTTAAAAAACTGGTAATAAATTTATTCCTTGACAAGTTTTTCGGAACAATTAAGGTACCTTTTCTACCAGTTCAGTTCAGATTTCTCATCCTCAATGTTTGAAAAATAAAATGATACAATTCAGCTGCTAATTAATCATTCACAAGTAAAAAATAAGGAAAATTGCTTTTCATTGCATTAAAAGCAAAGAAAATACTGAAATTGTTTAAGGAGTATTGAAATTAGTTGAACTTATGACTTACAATCAATATTATAGTAACCGAACTGAGATATAAAAGAAGAAGTATCCCGTAGTAAAATGCCAACGTAATTCTGAGAATTAATACACTATCAACACTGAGTAAGACCGTGGTGGGAATTGAAATTGTTTGTGCACAGGCATGGACAAAAATGAGCACTCGTAATTTGCTGAAATGTATTTGAAATTGCATTTGTTAAAAAGGTGACAGACTTGCTAGGCGGTAAAACATTAATGTAATTCTGGAAATGAATACAGTATACCAAGGTACAGTATATTGTAGCTGGAAACGAACACATAGAAATGAACTAATCGCTTAGATCAATCTAACCTGAACTTAAGCAAGAACCGACTGAAATTGTGCCCCACTTCTCTACAAATTCAGTTGGTGTACGGTCATCAGTAGACAGTGAGTAACTCGCTATTATCAGCGATAAGCTCCGCTCTCAAAGTTACTGCAATTTTGTCTTTCTTCTCACGTACTTCTTTGTTCTGATTCCATACTTCCTTTCAAACTGTTTAACCCTTTTTCCTTTGCATTCCCACACGTTAGTAGTCATTTCGGTGTTCACAGGTTCACGGCTGCGGTTGTACTCGTAGCCGTGAATGTTTAATGTTACGAATCAGACGTTTTGAAGGTCACTTCGTGCTTTGTTCGGTGTTAACGTCACGTTTTCGCGTTTACATTACGCTTGCAGTTCGATGTTTTTATCATAATCACGTTAATTTCTTTTGCTTCGCGTAATGCTTGTTTTCTATCGTATTGATAAAGGTCCAATTACAAAAGTTTTGAGATGGAGAACCTTCGCAACAAAAAGCTTCCCTACTCGATTGTTTTTCCACGACAGCAATGTTTTTTAATTACAATTAAATTACTACTGGATTATTTTTTAATCATTTGAATGAAATTAACAGGAAATTCCAAGTTTACCTTTTGTATAAAAAATTTACGAAATTGAGTTTGAAAGCATAAATGCTATAAATTTCTAGCATACAGAGGAATAATATCAGTCGTGTCAACGTAAACGCTACCAATCTTATATATGTTGTAAGCGACTGAATCCTGGAAAAAAGCATTATTACTCTCTTTGATTCTCAATTTTACCGATGAAACAATGCCAGACGTGTCATTGTAAAATTCTCAATTTGATGCACATATTTGCATTTCTTCAGGATATAAAAGGTTTGAAATTGTGCACTTTGCAACAGTTTGTTCGCTGTGATTCTATCGTTCACATTTGTTATCCGACCGTGAATAGCTCTAGATGATTATCACTGCCTCAAGTTTGCTTCTAAATTCTTTTAAAGCATCTTAATATGATTTATTTAGAGCATTGAATAACATAGTGTTTAGTAACGGTTAAGAACGTGACATCATAAAGTACTTTATAGCCGAAAAATTCAAATAACTTCAACTAAGTGGTTCTCAGGCATCATATGGCATAGAATTCAAAGTAACACGAAGCAGAGCGATGTGTGGAATTTTTAGTGATTGTCAATGGTAACAGTAACATCATAACAATCGAATTATCTTATAATTTTCTGATATTTGTAAACCAAATTTCGAATTATCACTATTTAATTAAAATAGCTTATAAACCAAAAACATTTTCAGTGCTTTCAGAAGTTCGGTCAGTGAAAAATAAATTAACTAGGTGAAGATGGTTCAGTGCAGATTGCATCCTTCCTTTAGTATTCAATTTCAACATTTGGGAAGAAGAAAGTAATTTTCATTGTCATGCTTAGGTTAATGGAATCAGTTCAGTTGTTCAGGGGTTTATCTACATTCAAATCTTTCATAACGATAAATTGAACATCAGAGATTTTTCATTTCTGACGACTTCGCTGTTCGTGTTATAGCAGCACATCAAAAGATGACCCACATTTCTCATTATTTTATTGTTTTTTTTTTTAGATTTTTTAGTGGAAACATTTACTTGTTGAAATCATCGCTAAGTCTAAACCTCAGCCGAAAAGGTTGTAATATGTTGAGAATTCGTACAACAAACTTTGCCCTGACTAATAGATTATTTAATTTTATTAGTCTTTTAAAATGAAAATAAGTTGCAAAATTGCTCCATTTTTCGATCTTTAGTGAGCATTTAAAAAAAGGAAAAGAAATGAAACGAATGAACCAAAACTTAGAGAGTTCACAATAAGCCTGAAGGAGAGATTTTGCAAGAACAATATGTATTTTCAGTTTTTCTATTTTCAGTTCAGTGGTTATAAAATTTCTTGTTCAGAGTTATGCTTAAGATTGAGCATAGACTTGGCCTTTTGATTTGATGCCTGAAGTTTTTGGTTCACGTCTATGTTTAGACTTAGACTTAGAATCAGGAGTGAGCTGCTGATGACATAGAAAGCTATGGAGCTAAATTGCATCCATCTAACGAATCCAAAATACATTCCGAGCCTTTGCAAATTACAAAAGTTCTGCATTGCCAGTAAAATTTTCCCAATTTTGAATGCGCTTCATCTACTGGGAAATCACTTTATTTATATCCTATGCATATATATTTATTGATGTACATATTTGTATATGGAAAAAATTTGTGCCAAATTTAAGCAACAAATTTGGAAAGCCTAATTACTAGGCCATCAAATCGTAAAATTTTCTCGATATGTAAAATCTAAATGTGAGATTTCAGAAACTTACATCCGAGAGTTGCCATTGCATTGAGCAGCTTTTGCGAACATAATCTCGATGGTACGGCCAGCAGTAGAAATGAAGTATGCAGCCAAAAAATTGATGATATACCACTTTATGCTGACATCGCGAACTTTCCACAGTGCTAGCAATATGACAGAAAGCGAAAGGATAATATCCATCAAGGCCATTATGTACTCTAATTGGGAAACCATGATATTCTTGAAAAAGTGCTAAAAATTCAGTTGATGAAGCAGAGACAATGGAATTATTTGAACAATTAAAATCAAACATAACAAAACTTCGTGTGTAAAAACTTGGACCAGACGACACGACGAACAAAGCGTTCATTAGAAGAAATAAATATGATGCACATCGGAAGATATTTGATTTCGATGAACAGTGTTTAGTTGCTAGTGTTTGCAGTTTTCTTATACGTTAACAAGGGCTTGAAAGCAATTTGATCAAGCAAATCTTGCTTCTTTAAAATCTTCAATAATTTTTCATCAAATTGTAAACAAATTTTTAACTTTCAATTTAGGCGCAACTTTTTCGTGAATGATTGGAACTCATTTCCATGTATATTTGCATGGCTTAATTGCACACTGTCAAGTTAAGAAAAAATAATTTGAGAAATGATAGATGATAACGATTTTAATGATCCACCTGATAGAGATAGGAGGACACAAACCATTAATAAAATTCATTTACTGTTCTGAATTTTTCCAAGTATATTCGATCCGAAAAATTTTAAAAACAGACATCAGTTTTTCGATATTTCAGATTTTTCCACAAGAAATTAAAAGTTGAATATTTTTTAAATTATTGAAATAGAATTAAAAGCCAAATTGTTTTTTTTTTTTGATTGAAACACAAGTTATCAGTTTAACCATTTAGAGTAACGCATTTCCATGCGTGTTTTTATTGAATTTTGTGGCCATTTGGAAATTTCTCCAACTTATTCCCGACATCCCTTAATTTGATTTGTTCAAACAATATTCGATATCAATAGTTTATATATTTCGGTGGTTTTCACAATGATTTGAAAATTTTTAAATGATTTTTGATGAGATGTATACGTTACTTCACACTGTTTCAACGGTAGTATGTGAAATGAGCTTTTTTAGCTTCTCTGATATGTTATTTAAGCAATTTATAGCAAAGAAAACATTCTGAAAAGACATTTTCACTTGATAAGCATCGCTTGTCAAAATAGGTTGTGTGCTCAGTGCAAAATTATAAATTTCATAAAACCCTTTGAACATTTTACAATGAAAAGCAAGTAATAGTAACGAGAAATGTGAACATATTCATAAACCAACGGCTTTCAACAAACCATTTCACAATTAAGAATCAGTTTTGCTATTTGATATTAGCGGTTATCACCAAGTTTATTTGACATTATATGCCCTGTTTTGTAGAGATACAATATTCAGAAGGCAAGGGAAATCAGAGGTTTGAAGTTCGGATGAAACAACTGTCAGGCGAAGAAAAATTTTTAAAAAGACAGCAATGGCAGAAAATAGGCCTTATTACTAACTTAATTACATCCATAATTACAGTAATTGCTAGGTTTGCAAAACAACGAAGCGGTGAATTAAATTTCGGAAAGAAAAATGAAAAATCGATATTCGTTTACTGCTCCCTTCTTTTGCATTAAGTGCAAAACCATGTAGTGCACGTGATTTTTTTAAATTTTGATCAGTCAAGTTGCAAAAATGACAATTCTTTTGCTTCGTTATGAAGGTAGCCTGATTGTGCGTTGTATTGACATCCGGTTCGTTGTTTGGCCAATATTCAATGCAGTTGTGCCAGCTAGAAAAGCAAACTTTTAAAAAAGTTGTTACAGAAAAAGTGCTTTTTTATAGATTGCTTTTCTAGGACTTGCACAGAAATTTGATGTTTTAAAAAAGTTGTTACAGAAATTTGATGTTTTAAAAAAGTTGTTACAGAAATTTGATGTTTTAAAAAAGTTGTTACAGAAATTTGATGTTTTAAAAAAGTTGTTACGGAAATTTGATGTTTTAAAAAAAGTTGTTGTAATCGTTGTTTTCATGGCTTTCTAAGTTGGCGCAATTGCTAGTTCATTCTCCTTTAGCAATTATTGCAATTTTTTTTTGATTATTCTAGCATTTACTCTTACTCTTGTCCTGTTGCTATTTTCAAGATTTATTGGCTGGAAAATCACGAAATGTTTTGGCATAATTTGTTGAAAATTAAAAGATAAACAAAGGGTTATCGGAATATTTAACGGGATTGTAACTACTGAAATTGATACAATTGACTTTAAGGTGTCAATTTTTTGTAGCTAACGAGGGAGAATTGGTTTACAAAAAATTTTGCGGCTAAAAAAAATTTTGTTGACAAAAGAAAACAAAAATTGGCCTTGATGGGCCGTGGAAGTCAATGTGTAAGCATAAGCCTGGCCAGTCAGTATCTTAATGAGGTGTAACAATAACTTCATTATATCTCGTGAGTGATTACTAAAATATTAATTAGTTGATATCATATGTGATACGTGGTTGGCTGCTACGAGTAAAAATAGTTTGCCCGACGCTAATTCTCCGATGACGCTTAATATGCAGTAAATCACATAAAGCATTACGAAATGGTCTTAATACGAAAATTGTGCATATCGCTGTTGCTATTGTCCGAATCTGTAATGAATATGATGAATGAAATTGTTTGATGAAATTAAAATTTCATATTTTCAACAATTTCTGAAATTAAAGCAACAAAAAGGAATGACTAGCAAAGCAATTAATTAAACCTCACCGACAAGACTGCGTCGGTAATTTTCCGTATAACTTCCATTGAATTTCCGCTTATCGCAAAGACTGATGCATAAGTAGCTACTATAGAAAATTTATTAAAAAAACTTGGAATAAAGCTTTAATTAATTTTTCTGTTTGATCTCGAAATCTCCTCCTACCGTTTTATTTTTGACAGCAAAAACAAAATTTAATAATACTTTAGTTGACGGCTGGATTTTGCTCCTTTTTTTTTTCTTTTTTTTTTGCTCAAAATCAATTTGTAATAAAACGAAGAGAAAAACAAGAAATGGAACAAGAATCTTCGAATTAGCTTCAAAGTCCAATAAAATTGCTGCGAAAATTTTTGTGTGAATTGTATTAGAAGGATTAAATTAAATATTTAATTCATTCATCAATTTCCGCGGAGAATTTCATAACTCCAACTATCGATGCATTTAAAATATATTTTTCTTTAATTCGAAGGATATAAATTTTTTCAAATGAAAAACAAACTTGCATATTTTGTTTTTAAATAAAGTTGTGAGATCTGATACAACACTTTCGTTTATTAGTGACGAAGGTTAAACACCTACCTCCAATTGAAATATCGATTAGTGTGATCGGTAAGAAATAAAAAATGAGCGGTTTAAGGGCTCGCCTGAACTGTTCATTTTGCCGAAGTGATTCATGATGATAAACGGTATAAATTGCCTGTAATTAGCCATCAGGACATGTCCTTGTTCAGCTCTTCGTAAATTTTCAAAGGTCAAGAAACTTTGTCAATTCAGTGTTTGAAAAAAAACCGATAAAATGAATGAAGTTTGAAGGAATAGAATGCGTCATTTTAAAGTTTGATATGATTAAGCAAAGAAAAAAATTGTACTTAAATTAACTTACAGTGCCCATTATCATGAGCGAAGTGACATACAGAAAGCTACCAATTAAATAGTAAATTAACCGAGCATTTTTAACAATCAAGGTATTATCAACATACGATAAAATTGTAATTGGAATTGAAATTAACTGCGCAATTGAATGAATAAGAATGAACACTCTTAAACTGCCGAAATAAATTTATCAAAAAAAGGAAAGACAAAGAGAAAAATTGCCACAAGCATAAATCACTTTCGATGAATCAATTTGATAAGTAATTGCATACGTTTTATTTTTATTTTTCAGGTTCAAAACCTTCAATCTTTATTCTCACACTTAGTTGCTTTATCTAATAAGCAATAGAAAGGGGAACAAGTGGAAACATTCTTTCACCTTTTGAATACAATATTCAAAAATTTTGTTTTTAAAGTATAAATGCTGTATATCTCGAGGATACAGAAAAACAATATCAGCCGTACCATTGCAAATGACCACAGTCTAATGTATGTTATAAAACAACGAACCCTGAAATGAAGCGATTTTTTTTGAGTTTTTAATTTGACCAAAATGTTTTTCTCTCTCAATTCATCGGCAAGATTGCAACACTCATACTATCAAATATATATATATATAAATGAAATTAAACACTCAAAAAAAATCGAGAGAAAGTATATAAATACTTTGTTTTATTTGCAAACATCTAATTCCATCAAAAAAATTTTACATCCATAATTTTCCGTCGAAATTAAGTGAGCTTCCCAATTCCTCGGCGACATTGCGACCAATGCTAGCAGTGACGTGTGCAGCCAATAAATTGATAACATACCACTTAATACTTACATTAGCAATTCTGCACAGTGCTAACACTATGATAGAAATAGGAAAAATAATATCAATCAAAGCCAATACTAATATCATTTACTGAAATTCCCGGGGAGCGATCAATATCTAATCTCTAAAAATAAGAAGTAATTATGATAAGTAAGTTACTTAATACAATGCAGCAATTCGATAGAGTAGAACTCGGGAAACAGCGAAAATAAATGAAGATATGTAAAGTTTCAAAAATAGAATCACTAAACAGTGCAAAAAAAGCTTGTTTAATTTCAAATATCACCACTACTATAGCATCATTTTAACTTCGTTTCCCTACCGCTTGGTACTCTTTTACTAAAGTGAAAAAATTTTCTCTTGAAATTTGTTTATTTAAATTAATTTATTCTCATATGACGACTCGTAAAATATCTCTTTCCCACATCCAAACTTAGAGCCTCAATTATCGATAAATAGTGATTGGCTGATCCGGAAATTACTTAATTCCTCTTTCCAATCAACGTTAGTTTATTTGACTGATTAAAGTAATCAATAAATTACACTCATTTTTCGCACAAATACTGAAGAATACTTCCTGAATTCTGCTATTGAATAAGTCAAAAAATATTTTTTTAGCGTTTCACCTTTTCCTTCTTCAACGGTTTTTCATTTTGGTCGCTACGAAATATTATGCAATCACTTTGTTGATTCAAACTTCTTAAAGACAAGACCGCCAAGATTCATTTTTATTCCAAGCCAAATTTAAAAGACAATTTTTGCATTTCTCCTTACAATCACAGAAAGCAACTTAAAAAGAAAAGTACTAAATACATTGAAATCAATATTGAAAAAGTTCTCAATTTAATTTCTTGCCAATTATGCAAACATAAACTAACATTGAATATTGAAAAATTGAAAGATTTGGGAGTTTTTTAAGGTAGAATATTTAGATGAAAGTGTTGTAAAGTTATTGCAAAAGTTATTCAAATAATTTATGATAGGAAAAAGAGAACAAAAGTGTTTTGGTAATTCATTGTACCACAAAGAAAAGAAAATCATCACTTAAGCACAACAACAAAAATTAAAGAAAAAAAAATCGGTGGCAAATATTTCCAGCAGTTTTAGCATAAGCAGTGTTTTACTGAAGTGAAAGTATAGCATAATTCATATCGCTAATTGAATAATGGATATTTGTTGTTTCATATGATCACATGTTAAATTGCAGCTATAGTTTATACGCAGCAAACCAAGTGGGGTTTTATGAAATTGTAGTGGAACAAAAAAGCTTCACATGAAGTCACTGCTGACAATAGAATGTAAATTCAAAAAGTTGATGAGATTATCTGAAAAATTTATGTTCCCTTTTTTCAGATTAATTTCAAAATGAAGCTAACAAGAAGGTAAAAAGAAAATGAAACAATCAAATTTTCTGAGACACACCTCTATAAACCACTAAGTTCTAGCATCAGTTCAAAAAATTGCAATTGGTTTCTTATGATTAAATTGTCTGATTAATCAAAAAGCAATGTGAAATCAACTAATGCAGAGCAGATTGGTTGTTAGCTCAAAGTGAAATTATTCATTTTTTTTTGTTCCGTTGAAATAAAATAATCATTAAATCATTATGTCTCCAAATACCAAATGACTTGCAACAGATATGTGTAGGCACAGTGGATCAAAGATCAGAAAGTCATTTGTGGGCATAAATGTGCCAACGGTACTGATGTGATGAATTTAATATTCTACTGCCAGACATCTGTCAATAAAAGACATGTATCAAATATCGCGAGGCAATTTATTAATAATGCGAATTTGAAGAAAGCAAAGCAGGATAAATAGCGATAAAATATTTGAGAAGTAGACGTCGGAGCGGGTTTAGACGATCGAAACGGTCGATTCCAAAGAGTTCGAATTTTAAATTAACAAAAATTTACAATTGTTGCAGTTAACAAGAATTACAACTTCTGTAGCTAACGAAGGTTTATAATTGTACGAAATCATTGTTCCGCACTTAGAATTTTATGGTGAAGAAAGGATTTCGAGATTAGTTGACTGACTCATAGCATTTTGTTTTTCACAACTAATAGCGTTTTGGAAATCCAAGGTGGCATCTTCATTTCTTTATATTCGTCCTGATTGGTGCTACTCCAGCAAGGCAGCTTGTGAAAGCTTTTCATTCCTTGTAAACCACCTATCTGTCGCATAGGAAGTCATCCACCCGTACGCTTTGATCTTCTTGGCATCAACCGTGTATCTACCATATATAGTCTGCAATATCGTATACTTTCTATTTCGCATCCCTTCAGTATTACCATGGGGTCAACTATATAACCCCTCTCCCTAACATTTAAAACCATTTCTTTTCCTTATTAAATGATTTTATGCTGAAAAATAGTAATTCCAAATTGTAAACGTTTTAATTTCGCTTCCATTCTCCACTTATTGTTCTCTGCTTATCGTGCTTATACCGGTTTAATCACCCAAGTTTGAGACTGCAAACTCATATCGCAGCTCCTCTAATCAAATAAATTTTTTCACAAAACTTTAATCCTTCCTAATCAATATTACCCTTCCCATGGTTAGAGCCTTATAGTAGCGAAAAAGTTTGAGTGGTTCTCACGTTGCTGCCCATCTCACGTTGAGGATGTAACATCAGAATAAATGCTCACCAATGTGCTCTTCACGGGATCTCTTGGGCAAGGTGAAAGCGGAAAGACAAGGCGAGTCACGGTTCGCCTAACCAGCGAGTGACTTAAATATAAGGTTAAAAATCACAACAACAATGGCTGGAAAGAAGCAGAATGACGAGAGGTTGCTAAGAATCTCAAGTGCCACAGCCGGCGTTGGCCGAAAAACGGACCTCTCGATATGCACGTACAACGCCAGCGGGATATCGAGAGATGATCAATTGGTCGTTCTAATGGAGGAAAAACAAAAAATCACGTGCCACATTCGCGGGATCTGTGAAACAAGATGACGAGAAGAATTCCAGCAACTTGGAACAACGGGACACAAATATTTCTCGGACGAGAATCAGGACAACAGAACGTGGGTGGAATCGGCTTTATTCTCAGTCCGGATCTATATTATTTCATGCCATCTAAAGTCAACAAGGATCGGAATCCTTTTCATTGAACTCCGGAAAAAGAGAACACCAAAAAGGTTATCCAAGTGTGTGTCAACAAGCGCCTGTGATGACGACGAAGTAGAAAAAATGTATCGCGAGCTCTATATGGCGGGAAAAGAAAAATCAACTTACACAATCATCATGGGCGGCTTAAACGCCAAAGTTGGACGCAGAAAACCGAAATACATTGGACGGTACTGAATAAAGAGGCAAAATGAAAGAGGAGAACGACTAGCAACGATGGCAGAAACAAAAGGATACTTTGTTGGCAACAGCTGGTTCCGGAAAAACCTTCGCGCAATGGAAATGGATCTTTTTCAACGCAAAAACGGAAAATGAAATCGATTTTGTCCTAATAGACAAGAAAAGGCTTCTCAAAAAAGTCAAAGTGATACAACTCTTCAATACCGGCAGCGATCATAGGTACCTGCGAGCCGAAATTATCATCGACTTGCAAACAAAAAGAAGAAGGTTGATGAAATCGCAAGAGAATAGAGAATGTGTATACACCTGGGACGAACAACAATTTACGAAGACCTTACAAGCAGTGAAGTTCCAACAATCAGAAGGCATCAACGCACACTACATACACTTCTTAATCACCTTAAAGCACTACGCTTCTAAAGAAGAGATCAAAGCGCCCAAGCTAAAGAAGGTGAGATTGTCAGAAAATACAAATCTACTGATGCAAAAACGAAAATTAATGCAACGCAGCGGGGTGCACAATATCGAATACTCTCTGTGGTAAAATTTTGGTTTGTTGTGTTGTAGGTCGAAGTGTCAAGGT
The DNA here is from genome assembly GCA_013365335.1 of Madathamugadia hiepei. Classification (NCBI taxonomy): domain Eukaryota; kingdom Metazoa; phylum Nematoda; class Chromadorea; order Rhabditida; family Onchocercidae; genus Madathamugadia; species Madathamugadia hiepei. The sequence continues at coordinate 13,282 of JABVXS010000261.1, forward strand.
TTTGTTGTAGCGTTGATCGTTCGTAAGCTCTCAAACATGGGATAAACGAATAACAATTATAGGCTATACGAATGCATAAAGTGGTATTATTTAACAACGTAGAAGAAAAAAATGGGAAGTAACCACCTGAGTGGTTGGTGACGGTGAGACAATGTGATGATGACGATGAGGATTATAAGAATGATAATCGGGGAGAACAAAGCGCGTTGTTACAAAAAGTTGAAAAATCGGAATGTGCTCAAGAGGATGGGAAAAGTTGGAGCCTTGCTTCGGATAGTAACAAAGGAATCACAGTATCATCGTAATGGCATGGATATCGGTAGAGTAGGCGGAGATCAAAGTTACATTCAGCATTAATCACTAAACATTGGAGATATCAAAGTTCGAACATTTAAATTCTGACAAATTGACTTACGAGCAAATTCATCTAATTCGCAATATGTAAGACAAATGATTTACTTGTTTAATTTTCGGACTTCGTTACTTCTGCATCAACTTGTTTCGGCAGGTTTGCCGAGACTTTGGACCTGGAACGCTTGCTTCTGCATCAGCTTTCTTTATAATTTCATTCTCCCTTTCATCTTTAGGACGATTGTTCTCGGTTTCTTCCTGTTTCCATATTTCAAAGATATGTTGTACTACCACAGGATACAATATATTTACAGATCACATAACTGTATTTCCACTCGCGAGCTTCAGTTCAACATTTCTGATTTTTCGATCTCTTTCCATTTTCAATTTTATTATTTTTCCAGCTTCCAAATACCACGTGATAGCCCTGGTTCATCTAGCAGGACAACTTCGTTTAGGCGCGAAATGTGGTGCACCGTACAATTTGGGTTTACATGGTCTGTTTGAGTTCTTTCTGTTAAAGTTGCTAGACATTCTTTTTTCCATATATCCCAGAAGGCATCCAGAACTCTGAGTTCACATACTTCAAGGGACGTGTGTTTAAGATACCTTCGATTTCTACTATCAGAGTTTCTAGGTCTCGTTGATGTAGAAGTTTTCTTCCTATCGCTTTTCTTAACGCTTCCTTCGTCAGACCTACTAGTCCTTCGTACAATCCACTGCTGCATGGCGCTCGTGGCGTTATACTCTTTCATCGAATTCTCTTTTCTGCTAAGAAACCAGTGAATTTAGCGCATTCTTCAATCATAATGCTGAATACTGATTGAAACTGAAGAGCATTGTCGCTTATGATTTGTTGAGGGTAACCTTTTCTGCTGACAAATCTTCTGATGATATGTATGAAGGCTTCTGATGACAAATCTTCTGATGATATGTATGAAGGCTTCTGATGACAAATCTTCTGATGATATGTATGAAGGCTTCTGATGACAAATCTTCCGCAAATTCGAAATGAATTGCTCTCGTTGTAAAGCAAGTAAACAATGCGATTCAACTATTGTTTGATTTTATTGAAAGAGTGGTCCGAAGTAGTCCACTCTAACATGTTCAAACGCTCTTGACCTCTCTACACGAGATTCCGTCAAATTTGGCATTTCCGGAAGTTTGAAGGCTTTGCCACCCAACGCTTACATCCTCTGCATTTGTTTAAAATTCGTTTTACTTCGGAAGGCTATCCAATATGTTTGTCTTATTTCTGTGCTACTCTGGAATGAAATAGCAGCTCATGCTTACAATGTACAATGAGTTCGGTGATATTATTGTGACGTGGTAGGTAGAGCGGATGTTTGCTTTGTTCGATTAAAGACGAATTTTCGAGTCGACTAGTCGATCTCCACAATCCTTCTTTATCGAGGTAGACAACTTTAACTTTTCCTTTACTTCTTCATTGATTCCTTCGTTCTGAGTTTGTCTTATCAAGATTTGCTCCACTAATTTCTAGTCACAAGCTGTTATACTTTCGTTACCAATCCATTCCCATCCACCCTTCGTGATTTTCTTAATGAAGCGTAATGACTAAATGACTGGCCTCACCATTCATGACCATTTACTGTTAATGATGTAACTGACCTTTGTGACCTTTTCAAATTCATCGGTTATGCATTGAAGATAACCTTATTTATTAAATATGCAAATCTTTTTTTTCAAATTTTATGATGATCAACCAATCGGTCGTCGTACTACGTGAAGTCACATGTTCCTGTAACGGTATTGTTCCTTGTAAAATGTACTAATTTCAGGTACCAAAAATTTACGTAGACTTCCTCGATTTGCGTTAACAGAACTAGGAGGAAAAATAGAGAGACATAAAGAAAAACAAATTAATTTTTTCTCACCTTAATTATCATAACTTGTTCGTTACGTTACGTATCAATAAATCACGTGTGAAATAGTAATGTTTATGAGCCGTTCACGAGTTGTCCATCGTCCGTCGACAGGTGCAAGAAGGATGATGATTCCTTCACCTTCACACAGCTTCTATGCAATCTGCTCTCCGTGGCAATAACTTTGGTTATTTACAATTTGTATGACCTCTGTTGTTTCAAATGTTGCGCTGAACTTATTTATTCCTAGGTTTATTTTTTTTTAATGTGAATTTGTAATGCAAGTTCGGGTTTTTTGGAGAAGCTGCTTCGTCATTGATGGCAATGTATAAAGGAATCTGTTCAGATAGCTTCAAAATATAATGAGACTTAAGTTTTTTTTGGACTGCTAGCACTGTCGGAAGGTTGTCGTGTATTTAATTTAATATCGACTAAAATGGTTTTGCAGACGATGGTTTCTTTGATCTTAATATGACAGTAACGCAACCAGATTGAACTTAATAATAACAGCAAGTTAATGTAATAGTTGAAGTTTGATTTCTGTGGTTGTCGCACGAATAAGTATAAATCATCCATTTAAACAATTCATCTATTGCACTTTTCAACGATTAGGATACAACACTGATATTAGCTAAGTAAGTTTGAATCAGTCATCATGAATGCAGTGAACAATGATGAGACACACTACGTTAAAGCCTACTTCAATGGTGCAGGTGCGTGAATACTCACCATGATCATTTAACAAGCTTTAAGTTGATACCTGTAAATTGTGAATTGACGAAAACATTGGAAGCATTAAGCTAGACAGTTTTTTTTAATCGCGAGTGATAATCGTTCTTTTTCCGGTGGTGATTATGTGATTTGAAGCAGTTACTCGGTTTCCGTCACTCACTCGATCTCAATACTGGACTTCATCTTGTTGGCAAGGAAGCCGATGGGAAGCAAATCGACCAAGACATGAACAAGAATGATTGGTTTAGACAGCAGGAAGAGACGACTTTCAAGTCACTTATTCTACTCACATTTTTTTCCAACAACTTATTGAAGATTTTTCATAAATTTAACTTAATTTTGGACTACGGAAAATTATAAAAATATGCAAATTTTCAAGCAATCATTTATACACATGTTCGTTTATCGGTTACTGTTACTTCAGTATGTTATCTACTGATGTTTCGTTTGCTTTATAATGCTATGCGTCGTACTGTTAACTGGGATAGCTTTACTGGAAAGTACCTGCTACTGAATGAGATGCTTGAAGGTATCACTGCAACATTACTCGCTCTCTTCCAAAAGTTTTAATGATATGATATATCATAAAAGAAGTTTGGGGAGAGAGCGAGTAATGTGTTTAGAGAAAAACCGGAATGATAATTTCAGATTGGGCCACCGCATAATTCATCTGATGGAATTCGTTGGGAGAATTCAAAAAGTAATTCCGATCTTTTAAAACTGTACGTGGTTCCAGAGCACACACAAACGATTAGTGACACTAGTGATAATATCGCTGGTGAAACTACAAATTTTAACGGACTCAGCGGAACTGATAAGAATATAACTGGATCGCCACCAATTGTTGTATGTTTTCTACTGCGCCAAAAATTTAATTGGTGAAAAAGGACGGCATGCTACAAATTTAATGCCAGGCAGATGGCTGAACAATTAAATCATTTCCTTCAACAAGTTATCCTGAGTATAGTGATGTTGTGACCTAGCGGAACTTTTCACCGAGAAAAAGGTACAAACTCTATCTGAACTGTCATTGAGAAAAAGGTACAAACTATCTAATTGCGAAATTTTGGAATTTGAAGATTTACACCGATGGTTCCTGTATCGACAACTGCGCATCTGGTATTGGCATTTATTTCGGGCCCAATCATCCTTTAAACAAAAGCACTGCTATTCATGGCCAAGAGCATAACAGTGGACTGGCTGAAATAATTGCAGCCAGAACAGCACTGCAATTACTGCGGGAATGGAATCTCTACAAGTGAAATTCTGTTACTAATCATCGACTATAAAAGTGTTATCTACAAATTATGTGAGGCGTATTCATTTGATTATTGTTTGAAGAATTTTTTGGCCAATTACGGTTTATCAGAGGTGAGAATATTGTATTACGGACTGATTTCCTACCACTTATATATGCTATGAATAATGATGGGTTCAATGGACGATTTCATGAAGAATACTTGAAACTGAAGCGATTGGCCAATGAATTTCCAAATGGTGTTCAATTCGAGCATGTTTTTGCCCATGAGGGTGAACACGGAAATGAAGAGGTTAAAATTAGCTTTGAAGAGTAGGTCTCTGTGTAAAGTGTTAAATGGAAGGAGATGCTATTTTTTATCATTGTATACTCCTTAAATCCTAAATGCTTGTCTAAGCTAGCAGTGCTCTCCTGCAATTTCCACAAGTCAGCGTCAACTAATTGATTTAAAAAAAATTGTACCTATATATGTTAACATGTCTATTTGCGCATTTTAATTTCAGGCAAATAATTTAGCTCGTCAAGCTACTGCGGATGCTCGGTTAGCGCGATCTCGCAGTGCACCACCATTTCGGAGCCTTTCACACGATCATGAAATGCAAATATGTCGTCGTTCAAGATCACGCTCACAATCTCGACGTCGATTACGATCACGTTCACGAAGTCACAGATATGCCAGAGATTGCTCAGATCACCGTCGGAGTCGTAGTGCTTACGTCCCAGGAAAATCTTTCAGGCGAAAACGGTGATAGGAGCAATTTTCGAAATTCGCCTTTTCATCATACTTGCTGAATATCCAGGGATATCACGAGCACTTCGGTTATACAGCAATACAAAAGGCATTGCGCTCAATCAAACCAATACTAATAGATACCGTCTTCTCTCCATTACTTCCGTCAGAGAATTTGTTCCGTTTCCAATCCATTTTCTCTCCCGCACAACTTCTCTGCAATCTATACTAGCTACTGAATTACATCTTTATTAATTAATAAATTTTTAAAAATGGAAAACTCCGACCAGTGTATAGAAGAAATCCTTCACTTATCTCTTTGACAATTTATTTGACAGTGATAAAAAGATTTAAACAAAATTGTTTGCAAACGTCAAGTGGTATAATCAACTTTCCAAAACTTCTGTTGACTTGTCCGGATTAAATTGTTTTTCATTTAGTTATTTAATTACTCGATAATTCGAAACATCTAAACACTCAATTCATGCAAATAATCGAGTGAAACAAAAAAAAACTAATAAATTACGTGGTGGCATCAGATAAGTTTCAGAATGAACAATACTGCTTTAAAGCGAAATCGACGGAGCTATCTCATAAAAAATGCATAGTAATAAAGAAGGAAAATAATTTTACGAGCTAAAGATCAATAATTTAAATTAACGACCCATTCATGTACTCCCGCCAATGCAGTACCTCGCCAAATGAGAAGATACAAATTAAATTTCAACAAATGAACTTCTTGTGGGAATCTGATACCCCAGAAAATGATTTAACAGCCAGAAGTTGAGATAGAAAGCATAACAGGCTGCGTTACACACCTTTCGTTGCAACTAAGCACTAAACCCGTGCTCTTTCCTGGTAGAGCTGAAGAGGCGGTTTACGGGGAGCGTGTAACGTAGGTCTGATGGGTCGGTGTTTTGTAGAATGATGGACAATGGGTTTACTTTCTCTGTGTGTCTCTCTCATTTAAGCGTAGACTGGTGTGGATGAATTAATTGAGCTCTCCAAAGATCCTTATGTTTTGGGTTTCTAACTAGTTAACCTTTACCTGTTGTAAATATAGCTTTGTTTTGGTCTAGAATTTTCGAGGTATTTCCGATTTAATTGAATTAGTTGGGATCTACAAAGATTTCTCATTACTTGAGCTTGTGCTACTCTTTTATGGTATAGAAATATGATATTATTGTTTGATATTTGCCGTATTTCAGGTTCTATGATAAGTTGACAAACGATTAATGTCTTCCAAGAGGAGCTCACAGCTGCATTCTAGTTCCGAAACTGCTTACTGGAAAAAGACGGTGATTTTTTGTACCTATTTAATATTAAAAGATGTGATAATCACAAAATATGCCATATTTTGACAAGGTAGAAAGCTCTTTGTTTGACTGTACTTTTTTTTTCAAGAATGTTAGTTCTTTGCATCATGCACCAGTTTTGCATTGGAGGTCACTCGCAGTGATTGGTTATGGTTGAAACTGCAGCATGCATAAATACGTTTTGGTCGATTAATGGTCTGCCTAGATTTTCATGTGCGTGATTCAACTGCGAACGAAGTTCATGCAGTCTAATCGCGACATCCATACTGAAAATTTATCGTTCATTATCTTCTTAGTTGTCCAAAGCGTTCGTTAGCGGAAGCGATTGGTCCGATAAAGATGAATTATTGGATGTCTTATACTGGGGAAAGCAATTTCTTGCACTTATTATGGGCATTTTTTGGGGTTTCATACCTCTACACGGCTTTCTGGCTATTGTTCTCTATATCGTAATTTCTACCGCAATAAGCCAGTTATATGCGACAAATTTTCAGAAGGTTTGTCTTGCTACTGATTTTTATTTTTGGTTTATCCACTTATATTCTTATATGTCTTGTATAAAGATGAAGTGAGATTAAAATTATTGCTTTATAAAGCTATATTTTATTATTTGTTAAGTGATTATTTAAAATTCTATCACATTATTGGTGCGAGCCGCTGTAAAGAAACGAAAAAGCTCTTTTTTATATCTTGTCACTAATTAATCCCATTGATAAATTAATGAATGATCAAAGCTGACAAAATTATACTTAGGTGGATGAAGATTCCTTGGGCGGATTTTGGGAATTGGCAAAAGAAGGTTTCGGATCTGCTTTCGCAACGTTCATGGTTTCATGGATTGGTGTTTATTCTGCGTCACATTTCAATTGATTGATTTTGTCTTCCAGAATTGAAAACATATTGCTTATGTGAGCAAGCGAAAAAAATATCTTTAGAAATTTAGAAATGAAAAAATAATCAAATGGTATGAGATTGTTAAATTATGTAAAACAGTTTGAGGCTGTTCATATAAAATGATTAATAGAAAATTTTAGTGATTTATAATTATTTCTACTTTTGTTTATGTGAGCTTCTGAAATATCCATTGTGCATATTCTTGAAACATTGAGAATTTAATCAACGTGTATTTCACTTATCCTCATATCCAGCTGGTATAATTGACAGTAATGCATATTTATATTCGAGGCCTTTGTTCTCGTCTTTTGTAAAGTTAATTACAAACTTTTTTTTTTGCTGAAGTCAAGTTTTAAGTGGTGGTCTTTGTTTTATGCGGAGAAACTCGAAACTTATTGATTTACTTAGTATTTATTCGGTTACCACCTGAAACCTCATCAGATCCAAAAGAAAGGCATTCAATTCAAGCCTTTTAAATTATTTATGAGCTATTTATAGCAATACGAATGGTAGTTACTTGATTGCAGAATATATCATTATTGTGTTTATGATCAGTAACCGAACAAAATATCCTTTGATATTAGTATTAGTACACATTGAACAAAACTTTGGACACTCTCCTTAAAATTATCGAGGAAATAAATCATTTGAAATGTTACAAATATTAAAAAATCGAAGCATTCTCGTTTACATTTCTTCAGTTTCTTAAATTTTTTTATGCTTCGAACAAAAAGCTTTTTGACTGAGAAAACTGTTGTGATGGATTTCGGCTGAAAAGTGTTTGTTCTTTCTTGCATTGTTGAGTTTTTCATCATATTTGTGTTTATTTCTTCGTAAAGGTTGGCGTGTCCATCACAAGAAATCGGGGCTGTTATTGAAATGTTATTGGAGTTGTTTTTTATTTGCGCAGTTTCAGTCTACGAGATCGAAGGTCAAAGTTTGCTTATTTCAAATTCTTTTCCTTTTTTTCTAGTTTAACGGACATTTGGGACTTATAAAGTTTTAAATTAGCTAATTGTTTCATCAGTATGGCCTATTTGACTATTTGTTCGTTTATATGTGGCTCAACCACTAACCCAACAATCCAAGAGAACTTATTTTTTTTCAGTGAACGGACATGACATTTCTATTCTTTTTATGATTTTATCACAAAATGCTGACTACGATGCTCGTAGGACTTCTGTTTTGTTCGAATCGCTAAAGAAACAGTTTTCTGAGAATAGAAATTTGGTAACTTTTTTTTACACTTTTTCCACTCTTAATTGTTCGATCTTCCTCAACTATTTTTATCATGCATCTGCTCAAGAATATTATTTCTCTTTCATTGAACTCCTTTCACATTCATTGGAAAGGAATATATTGAATTTCTCTCATCTTAAAAACTTTTCAACTACTTAAAGATCATGGGATTTTGTTATGGTTTTAATCGCACCCCATATTCATTTTTGCTAAATTGGGATTCTCTGCTCAAGATCCTGCAATACTAATGTTCTGTTGATTCTCTTATTTCATAATTTTCAGCATGCTGATATTTTGAGAACACATGAAGATTTCTCGGGAAAAGCTGGAGCATGGGCAGTTTGGCCGATTCTGGAGAGGTAAATTTTTTGGGAAAAAGCAAACTAGAATATTCTTTGATATTGAAGCTTCTTAAATGCTGATATTTTGCAGTCTATCCCAAAAATATAAGGATATAAGGTGGGATTGGTTATTCATCTGCGAACCGGATACATTGGTGAATGTTAGTGCTTTAGTTGAATATCTGAATTCTTTCGACCGGAATGTCGATCATGCAATTGGACGCGCACTGGTTGATGAAACGTTAATTCTTCAATCCTTATGTTCAGCGTTTTACTTTTCGTTTTTGAAACGATATAAGACCCTTGTAAAAAAAGAAGCTTGTTTTGCACGAGCAAGACACAAGAATTGATGAGTATGACAATTTGAATCAAAATACAGATTCGATTACAGAACTGAATTACTTTTGCAAATCTGTAATTATACAATTATATTTATTCGTGCGTTAGTCATCTTTTATTGAAAACGTGTCTATGTTTCATAAATCCCTTCCAGGTATACAATAATTCATCATTTTTTCGATTATAAAGACGATGAGCAACATTTTCTTTATCCTGATTTTTCCGCTGGACTAGCGCTTTCGTGGACCTTACTACGTGATGTGCTTGCTTGGGAAGGTTTCACTATTGATGCAAAGCATGAGGTTATTTTTGTTCTTTTTCATCAATAAATATTTTTTTGTCTTCTCTGCCAAATTCAATGAAAGGTTAGAAGATGTTTGCTGAACTTCCGATTTATTTACTAACAAAAATTATCGAACAGATTTTTTTTGGGAGACTTGAGAAAAATAATATATGAAGAGATTATGAAGAAATCTAGATTGCAGTTTGCCAGGCTACTGAAAGAAAAGCGTGGTATTAGATTGACGAATGCACTGAAATTCTGCCTTTTGGAATATGAATCGCAGTGTATTACTCGATATGTACAACCGGGCTTTCAGGTTTATCCATTCTCTAAATATCTCTATATCCTATTCGTAAAATCTCTGTTCTGTTCGCTTCCTTTATAGTTTTGAAGGGATATCTAGTGTATCAAACCATTTTTTATTGATTATTTATCAGTCTTTTACTTGAGAAAGAATGGAGTTGTTTTGTGGGTTATTTTTCGTCTATGAATTATTATCAACTCTCTTGCCTCCTATCTTGTCTACCTCGTGCACATAATTTTGTGCTTTTACCGTTTTAAGCTTTTATTTGATTCTCCTATTAAATTAAGGCTCATATTTTCGTGTTACTATACTTCATGATATCAGAGGGAAAATCCACCATTGGGTGTTGAGTTTTGAAGGGATATCTAGTGTATCAAACCATTTTTTATTGATTATTTATATTAGTGTTGTCCAATTAAAATTAAATCCACAAATTTAGTGCGTGAATAGAATAACCAACAATAATGTCTACTTTGCGATCAAAACCTTCAGTGGATTCCATAAAACGCGCATTGTAATTTTAAAACGAACATGGGCGAAAACAGCTAAATTTGTAGAATATTTTAGCAATGTAGAGGATCACTATGTACCAACTGTAAATCTAGGAATTGAAAATACGGAAAGAGGTATTTCTTTCACTTCATGAAAAATGAATTTTTTTTTGAAAAACTTCGAATATTTCAAATTATTTGAAAAATAAGCATCTTAGTTAGAAGGCCTCTGCCGAAATTTCCAGTATTTCAATGCTTGGAAATCAGAAGAAAGGAAATTTAGCCCATTAAGATATGAACATCAGGACACTGTGGGAAGACTTTCGCTATATTGGCACACTATTTAAAAAATGATGAGATGATAAGAACGAGATGGTTAGTGATAGCGGATGACGATACTTTGATAAGGTGATTTTTACTACGCTCTATTTTATATCCACATTATATGTAATATATGTGCTCAGTTTTTCAGCACCCTTTTTTTATTTGAGTTGTGCGTACTAAGATTCTAATGTTTAGTTCAGCAATTCAGTGAAATAGTTTGCAGTGTTCCACGATTATACAAACTTCTATCTTGTTATGATGCAGAGAAAGAAATAGTTGTTGGTGAAAGATATGGTTATGGTTTTAGCACTAATGGTCGTGAAGGATATGATTATCCAACTGGTGGTGCTGGGTAAGGTTCTACCTATCATAAATGAAGTATTAACAGTCATGAAAATGAAAGGCTAAAAGTTCAAATTGCAGAATGATTTTTTCGAGAAAAGCTGTGGAGAAGATTGTAACTTTCTGTGGGTGTCCCAGTATTGATTCACCTGATGACATGATTATTGGTAAGCGAAAAGCATTTGATTTTTATTTATGGAACGTATTGAAAGTTTAAAATTTTATCGCTTTTCTTTCGAATTTGAGTTTCTACCTGAGAGGTCCTCCTCCATTTATGTGTCGTTGTAAACTTTTGTCACGAGGCATTTTATTCCCTTCTACTTAGCGTTTGTCCCACGTGGTTGTAGGGTCCGTAATTGTAGGACGTCGTCTCCACGTCAGAGTTCTGTGCTTCGTCCATAAGCCAGAAGCCCTTACTCATGACTCGCATATACCAAGTCTTGTCCATGCGCGTCATCGTTGGAGTACGTTCTAGCATTCATGTTACTGCGACTAGATTTACCCGACCGACCGGTTGCTAAGGTCTGTCGTCGGAAACCGACCGCTTGCGATCGATACAAATATTAATCCTTCTCAAACTTGTGTAATTAAACCGTTTTTTAGCGAGGCATTTTATTAACCTCTATTATTTACTAATGAATTGGGGCAGGAAATCTGTCGAACCATCTTTTTCGTTGTATAATGTCAGTCCGTATTCGAGTGGATTCATAGTGCAGTGATATGATCCGCATGTCGAGAGAGCCACAAGGACTCAATTCTCAGATGTGTTATCACCGACGACAGACCTTAGCGACGGGTCGGTCGGGCATAGATAGTCGCATTAAAAATAAGATGGGACAGTTTCAAATACCTTGGAAAAGATTAGGTTATTTTGGCTCAACAATCTCCGATGATAGCCGTATGAAAGAAGAAATCAACGCGAAAAATAGCTGTCGCCTGGACGAAATGACAAAAGTCCAACAGAAAACACATGCGATAAGAAAATAAGTGATCGCACTAAGTCCAAAATATACAGAACTGTCATCCGTGCAGTGGCTATATATGGGGCCCAATGCTGGCCAATAACAAGGAAAAGGAAACAGAAACTTGCTTATATGGAGACGATGCTCCACAGTAGCGGACCCTGCAACCAAATAGAACAAACGCTGAAAAGGAAAAAAATTGTCAGTCCGTATTGGTATTGAGATCTTTGAAGATGAATATTACGAGGTTTGTCAATTATTTTTACTTTTTGATTCATTTCATCTCGATGTCATTATTATTATTTCCAGGAATGTGTGCCCGTCGTCTTGACATTCCTGTAATACACTCTGCAGCCTTTCATCAGGCCCAGCCAAAAGATTATTCAGAGTTGTACCTTAAACGATTGCCGCCTATATCATTTCACAAATTCATGGATATAGATCCTTATGAAGTTTACATGGAACACCTGCATGAATCATCCGCTCAAACAGCCAGTAGTCCGCATTTTGAGTTGTAGTTGTGGCTGCTTAGTATTAGAAATTTGTGTGATGTTTGAGGCATTTTGTAAGTTCTTATTTCTAGTTCAAATCTGGCAAAAAGAATAGGACGAAAATGTGTGGTCAATTGATTTGTTGCTCGATTTCGTTTCGATGGCTTAAGCATCATTTCCACGAATTTTCCAGCAAATATCATTGCTTTTATTTGAAAATTTTCAATAACTAAAATACTAGAAGCTGGATAAGGTGTCTATTTTGGATAATGTATTAAATCTTTTTTTGATTTGGATGCTCCAATATATCTGATGGTATGAACGGAGTAACAACAAGTTTGCAGTTCTTGCCAACTTTTACTTTAATGAAAACTTGTTAGCTAATAGATGTTTTTGATCTAAATTTCTGCACCTTCTAAAAAGATGTATTTCAACTGTATAGTACTAATATTAAAATAACAAAACTTTAATATCTTTGTTAAATGTTGATTGCAAATGCAAAAACTTTTATTAATATGCTGTTCTAAAAATCTTGCTAGTAAGTAACTTGTACTCTGAGAGAGTTAGTTTTCCCAAAGTTATTGTTATTTTTGTTCCTTGTGTAAATTAAATTTTAAAACCACAATTTTTTTGTAATTTTGTTCTCTACAAATGTTTCTGATCAAATTTATAATGAATTAGTGTTTATGAATAATTTATCCTTTGATCTTATTTATCATCGTATTTTGCCGTTCGAATATCTTTCTTATTTTCCGATGTTTTGCGTTCGGAGAGAAAGATAAGAATGAATATTAAAACATTTATATCAATTTTAGAAGTTTTACTATACGTCTTATGCTTCATATTTGGGTACTTTATACTTCCGTCGCATATATTTGAAATCAGAGCTTTGTTAGGATTATCAGATTTTTAAATTCAAGTCTTCGTTGCAGTAATACGCGATGCGAATGGTTCTTGTACCATCGCGGTATGGTTTTTCCAGGTTAACGAACAGATATTGTCAAACAGTTCAAACTGGACCATCGAAAGAGTAAGTCTGTTCATAATTGAATATCGTTACAGGTTCTTGCATTCTTGCAAATTATTTCTTCCATGCTTGAATTGTTTTACCTGTCAGTCAGTCGTTCTCATTAATGAGAGAAATGAAGGAGCAGAAGTAAAACATGGAATTTTTTAGAGATAAGTATGAAATGTTTCGTAAATTAAACGAGTATGCCAGTTCTGGTTTGTGGGATGATAGGTACAATAAGCCAAGGTTATTTCTTTACGGCAAAAATCGCGAGAAAGTTTATGAACTTCATGATAAAATGGTTTGTTTTATCTGCAAATTTAATGTGCTTTACGTATTATCTTCAGTTTCACCTTTTTGAGATTCTTTTGTGTTCTGTGCAGAAAAACTGGTAAATTTTTACTCGCCGAAGAAATGAGAGTTTTTTTTTTCTCCGAAACACATTTTTTAGCATTTTCAATGTGCACTTATACAAACGGAATGGCTAATGTTAATTAATTACATTTAAGGCTTTTGATTTTTTGTTTCTATCGTTATTGTTGGTGGAGAATTTCCCTTTGACTTCCACTTATGATTGCATAATTACAGACACCGAAAACCGAACCATTTTTTAAACGATCACCATATGGCGTGCACTTGGAGGTAATGTACCGTTTAAGTTTGGGAATTGCTGCAGTAACAGTTATTTGTTCATTGTATGTTATGTTAATTCCCGAAGAGAAACGTTTGAAATACAAGTATCGCATGGAGCAAGGTGCTTCTGGAGGAGAACATCATTGATACAGAATCATTTTGTATCTAACTACTATTTATTAGAAAAATTTTGTACCGCACTGTCATGGAAGTGTGATCCATGTTTTCACGTGAAACTGAAGTAGAAATTGTAAATATGGGTATGTTTGTTGATGGCTAGAAAATCGATTATAATAGGATATCATTGCACTAGTAATCAAGTTCTTTTTTGTTAACTTATTAGGTTGCTTTTTTCAATGCCATTGTTTTTATTGAATATTTTTATGGGAGAATGTTTCTTTTGCAGTATGAATGCATTCTGAGATTTGACACTTTTGCTGATTAAATAATTTAATAATTAACTTTTATTTCTGCCGAGGCGATTTTGTTTCTGTGATTTTTTTGTGTTCCAATCTTGCATAACATGCGATGAATACGTACAAAATGTTGAGGCAGCTTTTAAGGAATACGGACAAATACAGAAACATTTCTCTCACACAGTTACAGGAATGTATTGTAGTTGAGAAATTTGTCGAACTGTCGGCAAACCTTTAAGCCGTATTTCGAAATCACTTCTATGCAAATTTTAAAATATAAACTTTATCCATATAAAACATGATGTCATGGTAAAGTAACTTTGATTATTTCAATAATCTGGTGAGTGGTAACGGAAAACGTAGCTTAAATAAAAACTAATATGAAGGAATTCGATGTCAATGAGTGTGTTTTGGTGTAAAATTTTTGATAACGATATTGATAAATTCTTTAATATATGAATAATAAAATGAGAAACATAGGTCGGAGAGATTTTTTTTTCAGTTGAATGACTTAAGGTAATTTCTAACCATGAAAGTCTCGGATAAATTGCCAATATGATGAAGTAAAACAGGTTTCCAGCAGCTTTCCGTAAAACTTTGAAAAGCTTCATGAACCTTGATAACTGTAATAGAAAGAAGATTTCAAGCCTTGTAGCTCATTGATTATTTTCCAATGCCTCCTTGATCGTTTAAAAATTTATTTTGAACCTTCCTAAGGTTATTATGAGCCATGACCCCAAATGAAAGGTTGAACCAGGGTGCGTGTACCAGTATGATCAGGTCATCATCCACCGTAAAATCGTTCTAGGAAACTGGAAACTTACTCCAAACCCGGACAGATTAAGCCCGCTTGACTCTGTAGACCTTGTCCATCTGAAAGGATATGCTAACAAAATCTTACGACCTGAGGGTTTTGCTACAGTCGTCTAGGCTTGCTATGACTTGGCAGATAAAACCTTTGGTGGTCCAATGGCAGTTCCACTCATACTGTACCTCACTCAACACTTACTGCTCCGTCTTTTGTTCCATCAAACGTTAATGAAATCCAACAAAGCTAAGCTGCTGCAATTTATTGCTTCCATCTGCTTTTCCCAATATTTTAATTTAAAAATCGTTGAATAAATCATTTGTCGTTTTGTAATTAGAACCGACCTGCTGGGCAATTTCAAGCTGTGCTACGTTTTACGTACGCTTCATATTGCTCGCGAACAAAAACACTACAAAGTAAGATATTGCGTGAAGAACAGAAATAATGACAAGGAACTAATGCTTTTTGTTATTGCACTCGTCAATGGTACCACTCTACGTGAAACGGTTTGATTTATTTTTTTAGAAAATTGAAAATTTTTCGTTTTTTTTAAATTGCAAATTTTTTACATTCTAAATTAATTATTCTTCTAGAATTATGCAGATTCATTTAATATTTTGGATTATAAATTCATTTCTCTCACGTCAAATTTAATTCATTTCATTCTAATTTATTAAAGGATACTCAGTCGTTCAGATAAATTGGAAAAAAATTTTTCGTTTAATCTGTTTGTCAAAATCAGTAGTGCACCAATTTTTTTTTAAACTTTTCAGTTAAATGAATTGATTAAATGTGCAGAAGTCGCAAAGTGCCATCGCTTCTTGCTGTATTCTTCCGTTTTCATTTTTCGACACTACCTTTTCGTGGAATATGAAACAATAGGCTACGACCTGGAACAGATTCTTCACGTTAAACGAAAGTAAATATTCGTCATTGAGATATTAGTAAGGAACTTGTGATTCCTCGCCATGTATAACTCATTTAATCTTCCCGACACTTTCACTTACAAATATCATTGTGCAGTATCCCATGAAGCGTAATGCACACCTAGTTTATTCGCAGCACGTAATGATGATCCACTTGCCACTTTACAGAGATGTGATGGATAATGATGAAGCGTTGCTAGCTTCAGTATTGAACGAAAATGTTATTGGGCATATTTTGCGTAAAATTCTTAAAGTAAGCCTGAATAACACATTTTAAAAGAAAACTATAGAAGTGGAATGTAATGCAATGTAAGCTTTTCTTCAAGCTTTGTTCTCAAGCGAGGTGTAATTAACCTGAATTATGCATGCTATATTCGTGATCACTCCTGGAAATGACTGCAACTATCTTCAATGTTATCATTGAATTCAAATTATTATTCATTTTAATATTCAACAAAATATTCTCATTCATTTCTACTTCCAGGCACTTGCATATTTACACAAGTATGCATTACACAACAATTTAATAACGCGATCAATTATGATTACGGAAAATTGTGAAATCAAATTGACTGGTTTCAAATGGACAATATTGAAAAATGAAAATATTAGAAAAGCTCTTAGGTTTTCTTTCATCTAAATAAGATATAAAGGTTGAATTATAATTCAGCTCGAATTACATTTAATTTTATCTGACATTTCTTCCTTTTTTTCCTGTTGAAAAAGTACATGCCATCTAATGTTTTAAATGATATTGATTTAAAAAATGGTTTTTGTTAAACATTTTAAAATTTACTGAATACTTTAAGCTCGCGAAATAATCGTTTCTTTGGGCGACCAACACAATGGGCACCGGAAGAAGCTCTGAATGATATTGAAAATTACGGACCGCATACGGAACTTTGGTTGTGTAGCCATTTGGAAACTGTTATGAATAACTTTTTAATTTATTAAAGAATCAAATTCAAGGATTGCAATATTCGTATTGCTGAAATTTTATCGTCGATTTTCAGGCATATAGGACTGCTAATACCGGAAATGGTGACCGGTAAAACGTTCCATTTGACTAATCCGTTGAATTCGAAAGACATTAAACAATATGCTGAACAACTTGTAAGCTGTGCATATGTTAACTATATCATCTAACTTTGATGTTTCTTTTTGGATCATTTTTAGCTGAACTTTGAACTTTTTTCTTAAATCTTTTAGATGAAATTTCAATCACCTGTGCCATACAAGGAATGGTATCCAAGTGGAGTAAAATTTGTGAGTTTCTACACAATCACTGTTTTACCAAAACAATCTCGTAAATGTGTTTCCTTGCAGTCAATAAAAGTATACCTTAACATTACGATTATTTGCGATACAGTAAGGTAAAATGTGTCACTGCATTTACTACGGTATTCATTTCTGCAACACTCCACCGTATTCTTTTCGAAAGTAGAATGACAGTGTGGTAATAGATATTTGCAATGAGTAATCATGTGGATGATATGCAACAAGTAATAAGCAATGTCCCACCTGCCACTGACTCATTTACATGAATGTGAGATTACCGTTCTTACTGCATTACTATTACTGTTTCCAGTGGATCGAAAGTGTCCTTAAAAGTATCAAATTTGACGCCAAATTTATTCAACTTATATTCAGTTCCTTTAAATCTACTACTTATCAATTGTCACTAATTGTTTCAGTCAATAAGTTCCGAACTTCTACGTTTATGGCATCATTTAATGCAACCAAATCATGAAAAACGACCAACCGTGAAAGAACTTCTTGATCGAAATATTTTTAAAGTGATAAGATCAGTCCATAAATCGGAAATACGGCGTGCTTTAGCTAAAGGTAAAGTTTATGTCACCACAATGTTTTTAATTGTCGCATGATTAATTTCATTTTAGCAAAAAAATATCGGATAACTCCTGATGAACTAGCTAAGCCGTTACAAAAATGGACCGAACTGGTAAATTATTCACGTGTACGTGGAGCCAGTGACGTTACGCGTTTAGGAGCTGTCTACCTCGGCATGGGACGGAACGAATTTTTCTCTTCAGTTAGCCATAAAGATGTAAGTATGGCAATGAAATATCCAGGAATTTGCATATTTTTGATTATCATTTTTCAAACCATCAATCCTACCCGAGGATTAACGAGTTCCAGAACGACACATCTTCAAGCATCAGTTTCAGGAAATTGATGATGAGAATCCGATGTATAGCATTGACTTCCGGAAAGTACCCAACGATTTGCTACAATGTGTTTGCATTGTTATACTTGAAAATCATAAAAAGAAAGCTGCATTAGCCCTTACACTACATCTGGATATCAATACGTCTGACATGTGTACTATTGTTTGTCGAAATGTCTACAAATTTGTTCAAAATGAAGTAATCGGGCAAGTGATTGCACAGATTAATTACCTAATACTTACCAATCTTATGGGCAATTAATTCTATCTGTCCTAATTTAGCGCAAATTCAGAATATGCTTAATAAGCATAAATTATTTGAAGTTTTAGATAGAAATAATGTAAAATTAATTAATAGAAATACGAAAATTTTTTTCTGAAAGTTACACGCATTATTTCAGGTTCATTAATTACGTTCGGATCAGTCTGGAAATCATTGACGTCCTGAAGCATCGCGAAGAAACATTTGCAAAACATAGAAATTGGCAAATTTTTCTGGAAGAAGATGAAGTTAATGATGTGCAAATTGTTGCACAAGTGCAAATAATATTCGATGGCTTAATTGCTCGGAATGTTTTGGTTTGCCATTGAAATATTTCAACAAATAATGCAAAGAAATATCTGATAGTCATTCTGTACGAACGCGGGAGTTTTCGTAATGATGAAATGAATTAATATTGAAGAAATTAAACTTAAAAATAAATTCGAATAAAGGATGTGCGAATTTTGCAAAAATCCGACGAAAGATTCAGAAGATAATTGAAAATTCTTAAAATACATTGTAGGAGAATGTGGAAGAAGGAAAGTTTGTATTTAGAGATTTTAACATGATCGATTCACCTGTGCTTGCAGCATTTGTTGGAAATGAGGGATATAATGGATGATTAAAAGCAAGTAAAGTTTACTCTTCAAACAAGGTTCTTCATTCTTTTGCCTTCATGCATGAAGTAATTTTAAATTTGTTGTAATTTAAACGATTAAGCAAGTAGTCCTAAAGCATTCATCTACAAGCCTGAAATAATAATCGTAAGAGTAAAAGTTTGGTAAGTAAAATAAATTTTGTAGAAGAATGCTTCAAACTGGTAGGTTTTAAAAACGCAGTGGGTTATTTTAACAAAATTTAAAATTATTGAAACTTGCCAGTGATCGTTAGCACACGTTTGCACAATTTTTTTAACTTCAAACTGTTCAAAAAATTATAATTAATAATCTATATTAAATTTGTCAATGAAATTCCAAAAATTAAGTCCGAGCTTGAAAATTTATTGAAGCAATGCAATCAATGTACAGTAATTTAGGCATATTAATCAACGATCAATACTAATGGATGTATTGGCTGATGAATATCGTGTGATGCGTGAAATTCTCGAATTTTTTGCTCCTCGCGATTTTTTGATTGTTTGCAACAGTTATTCAATCAATAAAATATTCCACCTGCTATTGTCCATTTGGGACAAATACCAATTACACGCAGTAATGCGAATCCTTCAAGTTCACGGACTGGGAAACTTGTTTGCGTGTCGATACCATCAAAGGTCCACAGTTGACTTTTTGGCCGATTTACTTAAAGCAATCCGTACATTTTGCACGCTGTATATCTTTATGGTCATTGGAACGCTCAAAGTATTTGTCAAATCTTTCCTTTCTATGTGACTCTTTCTCTGACTGAATTTGCTTTCATAAATGGCTTTTCAACCGACATCCAGACCTGCTATTGCGTAATTTTGTTTTGTGTGATATGTGACAGGTATCTTTCGCACAGTCACTTATGAATCAAGGAGATATACGATCGTTTCATTTGATGCTATCTCATATGTCATGAAGACGGATTTTGAAATTGATTTACAGATCGATTTCATGCAATGAATGAGTAATTGAGAACAGAAGGAAAAATGAGCGACAATCATCCGCAACTTCACAACGATGGCTTCTTTCCGTTTCAAAATTCTGCGTCATCGATGAGTCTGAATTGTTGCGGTAAGTTTAAATAGTTAATAGAACGAATGTCATCCAGGGTAGGTGGTAGATGAAAAAATGAGTGGAGGACCTGAATAATTTTTACCTGCAGTAATGTATTGATAAAATATTACGGATTACAAATTTTTCTTTGACATTGCGTTAATCGAATAAAATATCTAATTGCAGGTACAACTGGTGAAGTGCAGCATATAAATTATCTTGCTGAGCACATAGCAAATCTTTATGTAACTGGTGATTGCAGTGATATCACCTTCAAGGTATTGTCTGCTTCTCTTTATAATGCTGCTCAATTGCATTCACCTGAGCTTTAATGTCAAGAACTATCTTTTTTCATCTGCAACAGCCTGAAGCATGTTATATAACAATTTAACTTGTCGATGAATACTCTAAGCAAACATAAAAAGGAGATTAAATTAATACATATAAGTATCATTGAATGTTTTGTGATATAAAAGATTTCATTATGTGCTGAATCATTGTTCAGTCTAAAGTTATTGATGGAATAAATAAGCTACCATTTCTGAAATACTTTGTTCAGGTAGAAGAACGCTTAGTTCCAGCTCACAGAGTTATCCTAGCTGCTCGAAGCCAGTATTTCAGGCATGTCTGTACAGAATTTCTAAAATATCCCCTCTTTTAAACTTCTCTTTCATCCATTCTGCAACATTTTCAAGTTATATAAAGTGTTGGAACGAAGAATATTTGAAGAACTAAGGTTTTAGAGCACTTCTTTACAATGGGATGCGAGAAACGAGAAATTCAGAAATCGAATTGGTCGAAACTTCGTTGAATGGCTTTAAAATGCTAATGAAGTTTGTATTTTAATATCATGAATTCTTGAAATTGTGTTATATATCAGTTGGAATTTTTGCAAGTTACTGGCCTCTTTGTTACCCTTTCTGAAATTGTAAGGTTTCTTCGGCTTATCTTCTCTGCATTAGTAAATATTTTTGCATTGATAATTTCAGGTACATTTATTCCGGTAAATTATCGTTAAGCTCAATGAAGGAAGAACTTGTTCTTGAAGTTCTTGGATTGACTCATAAATATGGTTTCACTGATTTAGAAATCACTATTTCAGAGTATATGAAGGTAATTCCTTGAATTAAATGTTTTGAAATGTATCTTACTTTTGAATCAAGAAGCATTCATCTCTCAAAAATCGGAAAAGGCGCGAGTAGTAATGCTGTTGCAGCTTTGTCATTCAGTTTTTCAAATTTGGCAGTTCGGTGAAACAATGTAATGCAGTATTTGTACACCTGCACAGAAATGTCAAATATTTAAAGCCACGAAATGCATATTTGAAATGGAAATTCAGCGTGGTTTATATAGTATGGCTGAAACAGTTAAGCCAAATTTGGTTTTGTATAAAATTTCCAGGCAGTGTTGAATGTTATAAACGTTTGTACGATATACAACGTAGCACATGTATTTTCGTTGCGCTCTTTATGTGACGTATGTTTAAGTTTTGCTGATAAACATGCACCCGAGGTGATTTCAACTCAGGTAAGAGCTGCTGAATATAATGAATGTCGTTATTGATTAGACTTGCATGCTTAATTATTTTGATTTTCGGATGATAAATAGTAGTTAGGAATTTTTAGGGTTTTCTGCAACTCTCTGCAAGTGCAGTTGAACAGATGGTGCAACGGGATTCTTTATGCGCTCCCGAAATCGATATATTTCGTGCAGTACGTGAATGGATCAGGCAGCATCCTGAACAGGTTTGTGCTTGATCTCAGATGAAATAGGACTAGTAATGATATTATGTTTTGAGGAGGAGGAGGCTCAGTTGATTGTTGCAAGACTGCGCCTTTCATTGATAAAACTGGACGATTTACTTAATGTTGTACGACCCTCGGGTTTAGTTGTCAGTGATGCGATTTTGGATGCAATCAAGGAACGTACTGAAAAGAAAAGTGGTGAACTGGCTTACAGAGGTTTCTTGCGTAAGTATTTTTGGTTTGTAAAATTTTCTTGTATACCTACTTTATGAGGATTTCTACGTATTTATTCAAGGAACGATAATTTACCGCGGTAGTAGCGGTAGTTTTTGGTAATCATCATATTTAGTTCTATTAGAATTTTGATTCTTTTTTTCTCTTCCATTTATGATGAATGGTTTTTTCATTCTCCAATTGGAGGAAATGAATATAAGTTCTAGCTTTATTTTACAGTACCAAATGTAAATGTGGTAAATTCCAACTTCAACGCTACTGTGTTAACTGGTGATGGTTGTGCTAATCTTCTCTCCGGCGAAACAAATCGTTATGATATGGAACGTGGATTCACGACTCATGCTATTGGTGATAAAAATCCTGGTATCATTATTCAGGTAGAAATGAGATTTTTTCTTCTCTTTTTTGAGTTATCGTTCCTAGAATTTTTTCTTTTTTTTTTCAAATGATGGTTTCAATGGTTTGTTTAAACGATAGTTTTTTTTTTTTTTTACATAGTTTGTTTACTGTTGTCGTTGACATTTAGCAGAATACACCGCGAATTTCTTCGGAGCAAAGTTATGTAATTTTAGCTTGGTCGTCCGTTTATCATTAATCATATTCGACTGCTTCTGTGGGATCACGACCAGAGATCGTATAATTATTATGTAGAGGTATGTTTCACTTGGAATAACTTCTATTTGGTCTTTCTTTGTGTAAACCTGAAACCACAGTCAACCAGGAAGTTTTGACGGTTTTCCAGATTAGTATGGATCAGGAAGCTTGGATACGTGTGATAGACCATTCAAAATATCTTTGTCGTTCAAGACAGATGCTGTACTTTTCTCCAAAAGTTGTGAAGTACATTATTTTTGGAAATAAAAAATTTTCTGATTTTTTTTGGCCATTTATAAAGTAATGCATTTGAAGTGATAAAATTATAAGTATACAAAAAACTGGCAACATTTTTTTGCATATAATATCAGCTTTTATGGTTAGTAATATATTCTCGACATGATCTCCAGACATGATTTTGAAGTTATTTTCGACATCGGTATTATTAGCTGCTTCTTGATTGTTCTTGCTATAATGTTATAAATGTTTTCATTTATTTAATATTCTAAGATGACAGTATATCACATTTCATGTCAAAATTGCTCTCCTTATAGCTTTATACGCATCGTTGGGACGTACAATACAGTGAATAATTCGTTCCATTTGGTAAGCATTGAAGCAATGTATACAGCGGAACACTTCGATGTTGATCCGGTTACTACTTTACTCGGTGATTCCTTTTTTCCAGTTAGTATCCAGCAATAGTTAAGTAAGAAGTTTGTGAACGGTGTTCTAATTAAATATGGCTCCTGCATTGAAATAAAAGGTGTTGTAGTTTAAATTCGAACGCATATGAGAAACACTGAACTTTTATTATTTGAACTAAGGAGAAGCACTAACAAATTAGAGAGCAACGTAATTGTGCACTTAATAGTTTTAAGCTTGTATGGTCTCGTCCACTACTTCAAATGACTTCGTTAAGATCATTTAAAGTGTACTTCTTTATCCGTATTCACTCTTTTCATGATTGTAGTTAGTTTGTTTTCAGTTCCTAATGCTAATGTAGCGACGATAGGAAACAATGCCATTGTTATTGAAGGGGTCTCACGTAGTAGAAATGCTTTGATAAATGGGGAAATAAGTAATTATGACTGGGACAACGGTTATACTTGTCATCAGTTAGGATCTGGTGCGATTGTTGTGCAATTACCACAACCATATCTCATTGACTCGATGCGGTACGTATGTTATGTTGTTTACGATGTCTAATTCATCTGATTTCTGCATCATCATTGAGCACGTGTATTTTCATTCACTATATTTAAGCCTTTGAGATGTATATGTTGTAGTTTACTTCTCTGGGACTGCGATGATCGTCATTACTCTTATTATGTTGAAGTATCATGTAATAACACATCCTGGACACGCATAGCTGATAAAACTCAGGAACACTGCAGGTAAATCTCAATTATTAATCGCTCATATATTGTGAACTTCTTAATGACTTGTTCCGTTTAAAAAATGTTTTCCTGATTTATTTTTCCAGAATATGCCATTACATTTTAATTGATTTGATCTAACCGTGATGCTATTACATTCCATAAATTTGTAATACATTTTGGTTTATAGAGCATGGCAGGTTTTGAGATTTGATCGTCTTCCAGTTGTTTTTATTCGTCTCGTTGGAACGCACAATTCAGGTAAAAGATATCCTTGTTTAAATATGAAAACGTGAGAACAGTTGTTCTCCATCCATTACTGCGTTTTATTTAGGTCTCAGTTGCATAATTAAGGCTTATTCTAAATAACTATTTTCACGTTTATCTTTGTCATAGTGGTAGGAACATCTCTGAAGCTAAAACATAAGCAGCTTGTTTTGTTGAATTTGTGTTTGAAAGATGCGGGAGGAGAGTGGAATGAATGAAAGACATTCATTTTGGTCTAATTTTATTTTAATATTTATCGATATAAAATCCTGTAGCATATATAATTCTTTTCTGTATTTTTTAGTGAATGAAGTTTTTCACTGTGTACACTTTGAATGTCCTGCTCAACGATCCGCTCTCACTGCGCTGGAACCATATAGTTCTGTAACTACTGCATTAACGCATGGAAGAAATGAGGATGTAGAATCTGCAGGAAATCCAATTTTCCCATGTATTTCCTTGGCTTCATCAACCGACTAGTTATAGATTTGGTTTCAGCCGGCTTCATCAACTAACTATTTATAAATTTTTTTCACGAAGTAATAGGCAGTTGAATTCCAAAGAGTGCTGTGGAAGTTTTAAGATTCAGCTGAATGTCATGATTGAGAGATAGCTGCTTTTCTCTTTTATCTTTGCCATCGATAGGTTTTATGTACATGTTCATATGCTGTTCATTTCTCTTTAAATGTATTCATTTGATTTTAGAAGCATCATTATACCTTTTATTTCAGCTGCAATTAAATGTTTTGAATTTAGTGAAAATTTTTTGCTTTTGAGGAGGTCTCGAAGGATTAATTCTATCCTCCGTATTTTTCTCGTAGCAAAATATTAGCAGTAATGTTTCAATGCGTGGGCCACTTCGAAATATCTGTAAATATTTTAATCATTATATCATGGAAAAAATTATGCATTTAATCGAGCTCGTATTTTGCTGTTGAATATGCTTTGAATATCGTTTGCTTGATGCGTCTCAGTGGAAACATCAGTCTTTGTTTAGTCTAAACGATTCGTTTACGAATTTGATCTGGCAGATATCGGCAAATTTTAAAAAAGAGCTCTGATAACTTATTTGCTATAAATCAGAATTAATGTACCAGGAGATCTTCATTTAATATTCGTTTCAGAAACTTCCATTGCATCGGAATTTTAGACTTTCTTCTCTCAATAAATGTGGTATTTGCCACAGTTTTGCGTTGTTTACAAGTGTTCGTAATTTTTCGGATTTTGCTGCTTTTTTTTATTTCATCTACGAGATGAAGAGGAGTCTGCGTTGATAGAATCTCGTGTTAAACCTTTCGGAACAAAACACGAATTCTGTGATCGAGATTTATTAGTAGGATTGCTAGAAAATAGGACAGCACTGGTAATTCGGTAAAATGTGAAGTTTTTTGCATTTGTGGAACATGCAGATTGAAAAACAAGAATTAGATGCCTCCTTGATGCTTTACATTTTTTTAAGTAACCTGTATTACACATTTCTAAATTATGAATTAATTTCGGAACCTTTCGGCAGTAACCTCTCATCACAATGGACTGGTAATTCCACTATAAAGCATTGATGACATTTAATTTGCTAGATCTGTGTTTTTGTTCTTTGAATTTATTTCGAAATAATAATGCTGTTTTATGGAAAGTTCAAGAAACATTTTATTCAGTAGTTATGTTGTATCGTATGGATTTTTGTGGTGTAAAATTATGAAATAGGTACTATATTAGTCGGGATAATGCATACTTAGGGCAGCTTCCGGTTATTCTTTGAAAACAAGTGAATCGTTTATTTCTATCATTTGTTTCGAAGATGGTAATCGGATCAGTGGTAATTGAGCTTGAGTTAAGGAAAAAAAAGTTGGAATAATTTGAATTAATTAATCTCATCATACTCGTCGATATCTGAGAAATATTGTCCATCGTCTCCTGCAACATGCTCATGCAAGTCGTAGTAGATCCTGTCCAGATTTTCAACTTCAGTGTCATCCTTTTCCTGAAATGAAATCGGAAATTGAGAATAATGGAGATCAAGAAGTTGGGATGATTTTCTTACATGATTGACAATCAACAAAGGAAGAGAGCAGCTTGAACAAGTGAACTGGAATGACCTGGTTGAGTTTTTTAAATTCGACTAGCTGACACAGCACGAATTCGAGCACTTTTTTTGATCCTCTGTCATTTTCCGGTAAGCACTTCGTGATATCATAAATTTTGCCGGCCTCCTTTAAGAAGTATTCCAAATCATTTTCTTCACCTTAAATTTTGTTGAGTCATAACTTGTCTTCTTGTTACTTTGGGTTTTTTTTCTCAAATTGGACATTTCATTTCGGTCATTGATGAAATCGGTAAATTAAGCTTTCGTGTAACTTCAGCAACTAAATACTTTGTTACAATACCAGTATCAACCGAAATATTAGGCAAAATTCCACTTTCACTCCACATGCATCAAATTTGTTACTAATCATTGAATTGTATAGTATAATAATTAGCTGACAATTATCCATTAAAATCGTTGGTAGAAATCATCCGTTTCCTTACCGAAAAGGATATACTGCTGTAGTTTGGATGCTATCAACAATTTCATCGGACTTAGTCGTACATTTTCCAAAGGACAAGGATTGTCGTAAAAAACGAAAATGCTATGGGTCGTCAGTCATCTAATTGCAAAATCCTTTCTTTACGAAAAATTCTAAATGCGCAGCAAAGCCTTCGTTTGCACATGTTAATGTAAGCCCATGTAGACCTTTGTTAGTCACAAAAATTGTAAGTCATTGTTAATTGCAAAATGTAATCCTTTCTTAATCACAAAATGTAATCTCGTGCTAATTACAGAGCATGTAATCTTTGTTTCAAAAATTTAAATCCTTTCTTTGGCAACTATTAAGGACAATGATGAAATACAATGATGCAAAACTGTTCTGTATATGGGCCAAGCAATTATCCCCAGAAGCTGATTCTGTAATCGACCGCCTCAAACCGATCTAACGTCTACTTCTCAAATTTTCTATATTTATCCCGCCTTGCTTTTTTCAAATTATTCATGACTACTAAATTATCTGGCAGTAAAATATTGAATTCATGACAAGGATATTTTGTTATGTACTCTATACTGCTTAATTATGCTATTGTTGTGTGACATACTCGTATAACTGACCATTAGAATCGAATGCTCACTTTCTTTTCTTGGTAACATCAGTAATCTTGGTACCATGCATTAGAATTTGTGAAAAGCTTACATTTATTGGTGAGCTGAGCGAGTCGAACATCTGTTGATGCGAACATATCATCTAAATCAAATAGTTCTAATCGTGGTGGCGCAAGTTCTCGAAAGTTCGGTGGAAATACCTGCAATTTGCAATTTGACAGTGAGTTATCGCAGTTTAATTCATGCAATCCTTTCCATGGTGAGAGCATTACAGTGGCGGAGAGGTTTGAGTGGTGTGAGTAAACGGAGCTGCCCATCTCACGTTGAGGATGTCACATCAGGACCAATACTCACCTAAGTGCTTT
>JABVXS010000262.1:0-41118 GCA_013365335.1 Madathamugadia hiepei
CAAAATAAAAAAAAAAAAAAAAAAAAAAAACTAAATTTTGGTGTTTTTTCATAAATTATTGGAGTTGTACGAGCAATTAAAAAAGGAAAAAAAAAATTCATTAAGAAATTAAAAAAGATGATGAAATTAAAAAGAAAGATTTTCTTTGAAATTGTTCATTAATTCTAAACCCTTAACTAAAAAAAAAAATTACAATTATTTATGTTGAGGAAAAATAAATTAATTTATGGAAAAAAACTTTTTAGATTTTTTCGATTTCCTTGCTCGTATACTTTCTGCTTTCTTTGACATCTGTAAAATACAATAACTTCTTCTAATCCTTATTAATTGTTGCAAAACAAAGATTTGAAAAAAAAATTAACAAATTTTTTAAATTTCTTATTTTTGTAAATAAAATTTTTGTTTTTTAAAAAAGCTAAACATATGTGGTAAATTATGAAAATTGATTACATCACTTTCACACTAGAAAATTACCTTCCTGTACTGCTCAGAAATACTTTAAATTGATTCGTTGATTAATTCAGCGTATATATATATATAAAATATATATATATATTTGTAGATTTCGTTTTTGAATATTCAAAAAAATGTATTTTTAACTTTTTGAAAATTGAAATTACAAATTACTTCTTTAAAATTTATGCAATCATTTAATGGATTGGCCAAAGAAATCGTTATTTTTTTTTTCGAAAACTTTAAATTCTCTCAGAGCTTGATAACAAAACAAAAAAAATGGTGTTCCATAATCAATTTTTTGCAAAAAGATTTCAAACAAATTTAAAAAGTTGGCAAAAAATTTTCAATTCTCAAAGATGTCAAATGAATTTTTTCACTTTACCAATTTCGCAATTAAAAAATGATTTCAGCATCTATTTCAATTTAATTAGTTTGGTTAATAATGAAGTTCGGGTAAGGGTAAGTTTAAAATTCATACTGAAATTTTATCATTGAAACAATTTTCTTTTCCAACGGCCATAACTCGTCAATGATTGGCATCGGAGTAGATGTGCAGGCGTAATTTGACGAGTGTGAAGTTAAGGATTTAATCTCTTGGGGGAAAGAAACTGATAGTACTCGGTCACCGCGGTGTTCCTTAGGAGCAAGAAAGCAATATTTATTTAGCTAGAAAAAATAAAGCAATTCCGTGGCTCATTGCGGAGCATTTTTTGGCACTTTCCATCTGGCTAGTCATGATCTTTTCCAGTTCTCTTTTTCTTCAATAAACAAAACCAAGCAATATAGGGAATTTCAAACAGACAAAAAAAAAAAAACACGAAACATTGAAATTGAATAAAAAATAAAATATTTGACTTCTCGAGATAATTTATGTAAAAAAATAATTGAAATTTACTATACAATTTAACAAGGGAATAAAAAAATTTGTGGACGTTTGGATAATATTCATTAGTCTAAAAACTTACTTGATGAATTTCTTGTTCCAATGTTAATTTAATTGTTTTCAATCTTGGCGAATATTGTTTGTTGAAAACATGTAGATTGATTTGCCTTTTCTCCATGCAAGTTTGATATCACTGTGACTTTTTTGCATTATTCAATGATATCGTATCCTAGCTGTGATATGTAATAACACAGCTAGGATACGAAAAATTACAACTTTACCATTGATTACCTTATTCTGAAGTTGAAATTGATCTATAGACTGAGATAAAATCAGAATGTTCGTCTCACCTGTGCACTCATCAATCCAGTAAATTTTCTTGTCTGCAAATGATCATATCATTTAGGCTCCCCGATGCGTTACTTAAAAGTCATCACCGTTCTTGAATCCTTAGTTTTTGGAAAATGTTCTTGCCGGAACATCTGAGACCTTCCACTGTTGTTAGATTTTAATCCAAAGATTTTCTCTGACCATCGAATTTTGCTATTATTGAAGGATTGAAGTGCTTGCTAATTTAACGCAATTGAACTTGGACAAAATCTTTTTAAACAAACCTTATGAAACTATCAAAAATTATTAGATTTGAACAATTAATCGGGAATTTGTTTAAACATAATTTTTATGGAATAACTTGATATTTTCAAAAAATTACATATTTTTATTCTGAACATTGCAAAAATTCTGACACAGAAACTGTCCTTTTCATTCATAATGGAATATATGATGAAAGATTAATGGAAATAAAAAGATAACGATCCAGTGAAAAGTCATTCACAGAAACCAAAGTGCAGTAAACCCGCTAAAAAAGATCCGAAATTTTTTTTAAAAAACTGGACTGTCATCATCCGGATCCATTTCTGTATCACTTTGCTCCTGAAAATACTTCTTTTTACCTCATAATTAAACTTTAATTTCAAAATTTTTTTATAAGAGAAACTCTGAACATTCCAGAATATGACATTTTCAGGAAAAAGAATAAAAAAAATGAACCTCTGGAACCTCCATGTCACCATTTTCGTCTTCACCATTTACTACTTCTTGTGAATCACTAGCACCGTTAACTTCTTCCATTTCCACGTCTTTTAATTCTTCACCCTGAAAATTCTAAAAGTTCAGTGTTGATTATAAGATAAATCAGGAATTAATTTTGAAATGACAAATAGATGTTCAACTCCTTTTACAGTAACTTTCAAGAACTGCGAATGTAGAACTGCTAAAAAATTTACGGATTATGTTTAAAAAAGTCATTCGAGATAAACAAAAGGAACCAAAAGACACATCTAAATTCCTGCTCTTTAGCAGCCCAATTTGAAATGCGCTATCACAATCGAGACCAATCATTAACTGATGAACTGTTCTAATAAACTGCTCCGACGTA
Source organism: Madathamugadia hiepei (assembly GCA_013365335.1). Classification (NCBI taxonomy): domain Eukaryota; kingdom Metazoa; phylum Nematoda; class Chromadorea; order Rhabditida; family Onchocercidae; genus Madathamugadia; species Madathamugadia hiepei. The sequence goes on from JABVXS010000262.1 coordinate 2,778, forward strand.
GCCCTTAGTTGAGGTAGCAATTTCAACAGTGATACACATTTGGTACTCTATAAAAGAATATTCAATGAACAGATTAAACAATTGTGGATAGGGTTTAAGTTGAAAAAATGTCTTGCACATAAATTTAATCGTAATTTATCGCAATCCAACGAAAGTTTAGTAATAGCTGAGACTATTTGTCTCGAATGTTACGAACAACCCTACTAATTGTCATTCACGCATAATATAATATTTGAGACTACGACAACCTTTGCGTGAGCACTCATATTTTGTAATGAACGATTACCAATTTGAACCGTTTTCAAAATGGCATTTGCTTCTGTTCCATATCTCGCAAACCTTGAAAAAATTTTACTTGTCCTAACTTATTAATCGTGGGATAGTGGAAACATATTTAGATATGACTTTAATATATTCACATTGAATGCAAAAATAAACCTTGATTCGTCTGATAGCAAATACATGAAGGAACTCTTAACAACAAAACTTTGCAGAAATAAACGTCCTTCACGTGCGGCAGTCAACAGAACACTAGCATTTCGCAGTTCCTTAATGTAATTATTAAAAGATAAAAGAATAATTAGGATATTTGACCTTGGAACAAATAAGAAATAAGTGAAAGATTCAAATGTCGAACATTAAGCTAACCAAAAGAAGTAAAATCTTTTTAAATGAAAAGACTTGTTGATTTTTGAATTTTTTTTATGTAATTAGGAAAGGACGGAATTTAGAGATTTATGAGAAAAGGACACACGGAAGAAATTGATACAAAATTTATCTTGATTCCAATAAATCAAATCTTAACGTCGAAACACACACCACATGATAATAAATCAAAATTTATGCTTGCGATTAATTGAAAAATACCTTCACTCGGATTAGTAGAGTCAACAAACAAAAACTACTAGCAGCAATTTTCCAGAGTGCAAGGCATTCATCATGCTGCAACTTGCCCATTTCAACGACTTTTAGTGGTAAAACATTCCTGATAGTTTCATTCAGTGAAGAGAACAAAACTTTATAAATTGAAGCAAAAGTAACTCTGAAATGTAGAAAATTTCGGTGAATTCATGGAACTGATGTAGATCTTAGTGTTAGCTTCCAAGAAACGTCTCAAAGCAACAGTACTAGATTTTTAGTCTTAATATTCAAAGTCTTAAGGGACATACTTGCTAATACACATAAAAAGAGATCCTTCGTCCTCATTTAAATCCTTGTCGTGACACGGTTCCAGGGATGAAATCTTACTTCGGCGTCTTTCATCTTCTGGGACTAATTCAGATATTTTGTTTGCTAGTATCCACTGAATGGCAGAAAGTCTATCATGTTGTTTCCGAAATGAAAGATACGTCCTATAAAAACTGAATTCTGGTTCCGAAGTTATTTCTGATCAAATTTGCCATACATAGCCACATAATTCAGATACTAATTGTTTCATGCATACAGCCAATCCATTCAGCTTAGCGATGCAAAGTATATACTGAAGTTGATGTTTACTACCTGAACTTGATGTTTACTCTCCAAAAAAGATGATTTGATACGATTAGTTGAATAGACAATTACAACTGCCTTAAAAATAGTACGAAAAATTATAAAGAAAATTTCAACAACTTCAAAATGCTTGCAACCGCATGGTTAAATGATGCACCCTTCATCGGTCTTTCTTCCACATCAGACCAATCTTTTTTCAAGTATGCAAGTGCCGATTTCGCTGAAAAATCATTTGGATATGGTTTTCGTTTAAAGAATTTGTTTCTTTCTTATAATTCAAATACTCTCTCATGTAAGACAATATTTAAATAAGTCTTAATTTGCCAATCGGAAGTTCTGAAATCGATCGTTTCATATGTTTCATTAATTTTTCAACAATTACCAGCTTTGGATTTTTGTCGCGCATTATTGAAATCACAAGAAAGTAATTGAAGTAAGGAAACAGCACACGACAGTGTAGGGACGACTTCAGAAATACTTATAAAGTAGATTGAAATGACGTCCTGGAAAACAATGACCTGAATGCGTTGAGACCAATAGCTTTATTCTTAACTGCTAAACTAAAGTTGCTTTCTTTGCAGAAATCAAAAGTTTTGCATTTCGCTTGCACTAAAGAACGGTCATAAGTAAGAACTTCTATGTCGTCTACTCCCTGCGTATCTTCAACATCTCCGCTCTTAATCATTGCTCTTTCCAAATTTTGCATAAGTGATTTGCGCCGTTCCATTTTTAAATTGTGAGATCTTTCTTCCTCCTCTGAACCATCGCCAGATGTTTTGATAAAATCTTGACTGAAAACAATCACTTTATGAATAATATTTTACCCAAAAATTACTGCACAGTAAGTAACGGTGCAATAGTTAAATTAAAGAATGAAAGGCAAACATTCTTCCATGATTCCACCTTATCAGATGTAAATAGTAAACTAACAGCTTGATTTAAAACTTACGACGAAAATATATTATAAAAAACGACTAATGATGAATGCATGAGAGCACTCATGTCAGCGTGATAAGATCGTTTCGTAGCATCGAAGATGACAGATGAATCCAAAAGATTTTTAAAATATTCCACTGCACCATGTAAAATAACGAATAGAGTTGAGATAACAGACTGAAGTGAATGCCAAATAATCTTTGGATTTTCACTCTCCAATAACTTTTTTGCAACAGTTTTTCGAGATGCCTATAAAATACAGTACAAGAATTATGCAAACAAATTTGCAAGGTGAGTACGAGCAACAGATAAGAACAAAATATTACAGATCAATATTCCTGAATTCTGAATGCAAAGATGTCAGAGTTTGTGCAATTATACTATGACTGCAAAAACTGGCAAATTATTAACAAATGACTTGCTTTTTGATAATCTCTAAGAACTACAAAGCAAAATAACTACTGAAAATCAACCAAATAGGTACAACGGGAAATAAAAATAAATGACGATAACATACAACAAAAACTTGGAAACAACCGACGAGTTAAAAAGAAAATGCAAAAAACACTTGAGTTAAATTTTTTGATGGTGTTATTAACTGGAACATACCGGTAAGTGAAATATTTTCTTGATCCTCTTAGGTAAAAGCTCTTCCAAAAGTTTGCCCAAGGTTTCCAATAAAAACGTTGTTTGCTTTCTTTTCTTTGGTAACAACTGAAATGTAAAAATAAACAAAGGACTCCTTCCAATATAACTAAATATACACATTTTCTAAATTCGATTTCTCATAGTTGTTACGGTAATTTAAAAGTAACCATATATGAACGTGTTCTTATTTCACTTTTGAAATTTCAATATTATAACTAAGTTAATGTAATATCAAACAAAGACCAAAAAACTTCGAAACTAAATATAAACTTACTTCAAGCAAATAGATTGAGGCACTGAAATTAAGTGGAATAACATAAGATAACAACTGCGATTCGGGAATCAACTTCTGCTGACCCAAATTCTTGGATATCGTTCGTCTGAGTTGTTCAATTTCGGCAATTTTCGACTTAATAATCCCGGGTCGAGGAACATCACCTTGTAAATGTTCTTCCTGTTATGAAATATTGAACTAGTAATACGTCACTGAGGTTTCTTGAGAAAATTATTTTACACTTACTAACCGAAATATTACCAAGTGATCACTTTTTGATCAGTGGAACCCATGCTCAGAACAGCTTGAACTGATGTCGCACAGATATGTATTTGATTCTATATAACTTATTTCCTGAATGGGTGATAAGAAATACTAAACAAGTTTTTATCAGCATGAATATAAAAGCGATTTCCTAAACCTACGTTTTCTTTCTCCTCCACCTCATTCGGCTCGTACTCTTCGTCATCTGTATGTTTTGTTTCATTTTCGCCTTCATTACTTCCGTTTCCATCGCTGATTGCATTTTTTCGCTTTTTTACGGATGATCGTTTTTTAGGAACGTCGTGAAATACTATTAATTCGGCTTGTTCAAAATCCAGCACAAATGGTAATCGGTACTCTTCGATTTCTGAATAAAAAGATTTAAGTTGAACTACTGTCAGCACTCACTGAAGCAAAATAATGAGATAATGACAAAAAGACGAGTTTCAATGCTTTCAATTTCTATAATTCCGACACTCCCTCCACGATTGAAAAGTTTCTAGTCAACATTAAATCTATAATAACATACATTCGATGTAAACGTCACTTCACAACATCGTTCGTTCAATTGTACTGCTTGTGCTACTTCACATTTCATTTATTATTTATCAAAAAGCAACAAGCAGAAATCTTCTTACCATAAATACCAAAGTTTATATCAGAAAATCCCAATATAACTAACTCTGAATGGTGTACTTCAAGCTTTTCTGGCACTCCATCATTAATGCAAATCTTTTGCGTAATATAATATGGATGGCATCTATATCCGCTCCATATATTTTATTACCGCTTACAGCAAACGTATTCAGCATCTAAAAGTGGTTTAAATAATCTCCAAACTAAAAAAAAAAAAACTGAAAAGTCCATAATATGAATGAAATACAAAGCTTAATAAGAATCGAAAATACGGAAATTGGAAATGCATTTTCCCCGAACTCAACTGACAACTCATAGGTTACCTGAACAGATAAGAAAAAAACTAGCCAAACGGATCCACTGAATGCAAAAGAAAAATATATCGCAATTTGTAATTCTACTTCGCTTTTCTTTCGTTTCCAGATCGCTTTCAACCATCGATATATTCGCTTCTGAAATGTCATCCACAGCTTCATTTTTCGCGCTGTTATTCCAGACATTTTTTAAATAAATAATTAATAATTTGTACCTTTCGATTATTAATTTCCTATATAACCTTAAAAGCAAATAAATAAAAAAAAAAATGCTCGAGAGATCTAACATCATCAATTCCTACATAATCTCTTAAATCAAGTCGTTTTTTATATAATCTAATCAAAAACGGCTCATTTAAATCAATACTTTAGCATCTCATAAGAAAATTTTTTCAGTAACAATTAGAATTTCGTGTGGAAACTTGTAACTAATATTTATTTTTTTACCGAATATAAAGCGAAGTTCCACAAGAAAACCATCACTACACCGTTGGCTCGCCCATAAATATTTCAACTTAGTGAGCGCTAAAAGAAGTTGAAAATGAGCAATTGGTTCAAAAATCCGACTTCCCCGGTCGGCTGTTCTCGAGGAATTTATCACTAATTCGCTTAAACAAAACCACTCCTTATGCAACGGATTGCTGTATCGCTCATCTTCCAAGTAACTGAAATATTTTAGTAACCAGTCACAGCTTCATAAAATTTTTGTAAAACGACATTTCAACAATTAAAATTATAAACAATTCCGAAAGGTATCACTTGCAAAGCTGATTTCTCATCCTCAATATAGAATTTGATCTAGGTATCTGCCAAATAAATGGCAGATAAGACTTGTTCGCAAGAATGTTTATATTCTGTTTTTCTACTTAAAAACAGTTGCCTGTGTGTGCCATTTCGCGCATTTTGACTTAAATAATTTTGCCTGAATTCCAAGCATATCCTTTCAGCCCATACAACCTGAAAGGAAGAAGAAATCTGTTGAACCAGTAGTTGACTCAGTTATGATCCAATCCGAATTCATAATTGGACATAACTGAAATGCTTTGCAGCCGTTGTAAGTTATAAAAGTATAATTCAAGTTTATACGATCAAGTTTCACAAACGGCATGATTTTAAGATTAATTTAATCGTGAAAATAGATGCAGTTGTTAACCAGAACAGTGCTGTGCGTAAATCCAAGACTGGAATTCAGGATTTTTGCAAAATGATGGTAGAAACAAATACGTAAATAAGCATTGTGTTTTGTTCGTTCATCAAGCAATGTTAACTTCTCTTTAAGCATACTTTCACGATCGTCGGTACTTAATCTGCAGGACAGGAACTTTTTGTGTTTAAATAGTGAATATATCAATTGGTAAAAGCATTTAATTTTCATTTACTTAAAAGAAAGTCAGTGCAGTTCATCCTATAACAGTACCTTCGTTAAATATTACCTAACCCTTACTCGATTTTTCAATTTACATCACTAATCCTTCAAAAAAATTTTCATCTCATCTCAGATATTGGTCGAAAGGTCACATGATACCTGTTATTCATTAGATATTGTTGCAGCTGCATTAATATACCGAGAATCCCCCATACTTTCTCCCTCGTCGAAGACGAAGATAGCATTTGTTCAATTTCAAAACTCAATCCTTTCTGCTGTATTAAAACGTCTTCTATTATTCGTTTATAATAATTATTAGCAATGCTTTAAATAATCAAATTGTCAAACCAGATTAGGTAGTAAATGAAATATATTTAAAATTTATGAGTCCAATCATGCAGTTGAAAATGCAAAACATACTTATCGATTAAAATATTACATTTGCAAAAGCTGCTAAATTGTTTCATAACCAAATAGTGACTGAGAGTTTTAAAGTTTCAATAAAGATAAGTTTTATGGCTAAACAGCTTGGTTAACTATAACCTAACTTTTACACGACTTTTTATCTAATGGAAATTGATCCTTCAAAAAATTTCATCATTGGTTGGATATATTCATTAAATATTTCGTAACTAAAAAATGACTTCTGCAAATACAATATTTATTCTTGTTATAAATTTCATAAACTTGACTAAACTTTTTTAGGCCTCCAAAAAAGTGATTTTATAAACTTAACTTAGAACCTACTTTTTCAGTAATTTGCGATTGTTCAGCGGTCCGCTCTACCGAAAGCAATATGTTGAAAAACCGACATACATTGTCGAATGAAAAATTTGTCAAACATGGTAATTTCTGCTGAAAAAAGGAAACATAACAAAAAAAAATTATTACTAAAAATATGAATTAAACGCGTAAATCAATGGCCCAGCAGTTACTAATTCCACAGATCTACTCTGTGAACTTGTTAGCAGCACAACTGCAATTGCTTTGTGAACTTGTTGGCTGATCAGAGTTTGTCATCCATTGCAAAATTACTCGTTCTTTTTGCCATAATCAACATCTAAATTTATCAAGGTTTGAGCTTTAAAACTTACGCTAAGGACACAAGAAAACTTGGTAATTTCTTCATTGTGATTTTCTGCCAGATCTTGCAGCATTGCTAACGTTGCAGTGACTTCCTCTTCGATTCCATTTAAATGTTGAATAATGCGGTCAAAAATCTGAGAATTGGACTAATTTACATACACTAATTGTCTTTTCACCAACAGTCGAATGAATTCAAGTTTCGGCTCAAAAAGTGGACAAAATAGATTATACCATTGACTGTTCCGATGGAAGTTTAATGAACAGAGTTTTGTAACCATGAACTCCAAATTGCATGTAGATTGGCATCCGAGACCACATCAAGATTTCAAAAAAACTACAGATTGGCCGGAAAAAACGTGCGACAAACTGAAATTCTTGAATCTTTAACACTAAAATTTCGAATCAAAAATGGTAAAAAATCTCTTTGTTTTTTCATCAAAATGCATTTAATACCTTCCTAAACAATCGAGTGAATTCAAGTCTCCCACCAAAAAAAAGTCAAAAAAAGCAAATACAAAATTTTTATTTTTTTATATTTAGAACTATAGGTCAACGAACCTATTCTTTCGGACAACTCATCCTTTCATCAACCGTTATATGAGCAAATTTATGAAAAAGTGATTATAATGAAGTCATCAAAACTAAATGAAGGATACCTCAGTGTACTCAAAAGCGACGATAACAAGTCGTTCCAATTGAGACTTTTGGCTGCACAAAATCGGTTGCTTGAAGATGCTATGGACTGTATGACTCCAGTTACTTACATCCATTAAAGCGAAATAAAATAAAACATCAAATAGAACTGGCTCCTAAAACGACACATACAAAAAAATAACAAATATTTAACTAGACATCATAAATGTCAAGATACTTGTGCAACAAAAAATGAGACACACATTTCTGTATTTGCTTGGCATTTTTAAAAAAGAGCATCACTATGATTTTCGCCTGAAAGAATTCAAATTTCTAATTTTCACTTATGTATGGAAAAACGAACCTTTTTCGAATCTGGAACAAGATCTTCTCCAGATTCGGCATTATCAACTCTTTCATCTTTCTCATCATTTTTTTCGCTGGCCAGCATAAGTACTGTATCCCTCCAATAACGTCCATCATTGGTTTTCATCTTTTTTAATATTATTTCGAAAATTTCCGTTAGCACCTGGCCAACTGTTCTCCTACTGAAATTTGCGGATGCGTTCGATGATTCCGGAATTTAAAAATAAAAGTTCCAAGTCCGGAAAACTATGTAAGAAAAAAATTCACGTTTCGCAGACCATAAAATAAGTGATGAACTTTTAAACATGACTTTTTTAAAATATGAAATTTCATTGGTGAAAAGAAATATAACCTTGTTCCTTTTTCTGTACTTTTTAAGTTTTCTATTTGGAGATGTGTTCGAAGACTGCATATAATGTTTCTGAAGGCGGATTTTTCATTTCTATGAATACTATCTAAACAGTATGATACCAATTCCGGTAAAACTTCCAAATTCAATTTCATTAAATTTTGTAACATTATTCCACGAATCTGAAAAGGAAAATTAGCAATGGAATTTAGTAGCACATTTTTGGAGGGCTATCCGCAATATCCAACCATAGTCGGTAGTTCCATAAAGCAAAACAGGATAGGGAATATAAATATACCAAGTGAAACAACCATAAAAATTCCTTCAAAATCAGCTATCAGAAAACAAAGAAATGAACTGAATATATATTGCAAGATGTTCAGTTTATTTTGAAAAAAGCAAAAATTACTTCATTTGTTACTTGCTCATCAGTGCGAAGTAAAAGGAGTGTCTGAAGGATCGAGACTCGGAAGGATAGTACACTGTCACGAACTTCTCTAAAAAACATTTGTTGCAAATTACTCGCAGCATCTGCAAAGAAACATTTTTACAAAGCAAAAAGTAGATACGAACTTTTATAATGATAAATTATTTTTCTTCATTAAAGTTCAACTAAGTTAATTCGAGAACAAAGAACAACGGTGTTCAAAATTCAGTTCCAATTTACTATTAATAAAAGGATATCAGATCAAAGCTCTGCTGATTTTTTTAATTTAGAAATCAATGAAATTCCTGAAAGAACAGACCTTGCTGAACGATGTGACTAGGTAAGACTTCTGGTAAAGCCTGTATTAAAGCATCACGTGGTGCACAACGCCAACTTTCCAAATCACAATCAAAAATTAAATTAAAAATCCTTCCACAGTCATATATATTATCCAAATAACGAAACTGTGCAATACAAGCAAGAGCAAGAGAGTCATTCGTTATGTGATGTCCAGTAACGCTAAAATTTTGATTTTGAATTCGCCAAAAAAAAAAAATCTAGGAGAAATTTTTCCGAAAGTAGAATAGCATGATTCAATGAATAACACAATTACGTAACGTTACTACAATGATATTAATAAATATTTCTTTAATATTTCATTATTTTCAAGTCAGAAAAAAAACAAACTACATGATATAACATGGTTAATTCTAATAAAAGAATTCTACAATTTTACCATTTCGCATAAGTTTCAATCTTCCTGAGTAGCAAATCGAATGTGACTGCTTGTGTTGAAATGGACATTAGCAGCGCTCGAATGAACGTATCCTACAAGTGCTTCCTTTCAAAATTTAAGTTCAAGACGAAAAGCGAGAAGTTTCGTTATAAAAGCGAAGCACTAATTATAGATTTGTTAATGTGGTGCAAAAAATTTATTCTCATGGATAAGACAGAATTACTACTGACCACATATCCCGCTTCAGAAGCAGAAGGTGACAAATACATTTTAATTTTGGGTTCTTCGGCAATTTCTTTCTCAAAAAGATCGAAGAGAATTCCTCTTTTCTGCAATATTTTTAAGGATAAATCTGGTTTTTTAAAACAATAAATATAAAGAAAAAGAAATGCAGAATAATGTTGAAAAAGATGTATTATAAGAAATTCACTCACATTTTCATCGTTGCAATAAACATCCAATTTCTTTACCAAATCATAAAAGCTGCATGCTGTAAAACATATATTAAAACACTACAATCAGTAATGCGAATAGAATTTAAAGATGGAAAAAAGCATCACTAACACATCTAATGATTATACGACAGCATATATAAGAATCTACGCTCTGGTAAGATGAAAGTTCTGAAAACAAAATCTACAAGACGATTCAAGTCTAACTTAGATATATTGATATCTCATCCTCGCCAGTTGTGCAAATTTCAACTCCAATTTCTTTCAACAAAGTCTCGAACGCATTTCGAGCGGGTATTTTATTGACATTCAATTTACAAACGTTTGCATTCTGCGACTGCGTATAACACCGATCAAGAGCTCGTCGAAATTCTCTTTCATCGATTATAGGATAATCATTTTCCAATGACTCCTCCGCTGCTGATAATATTTGAGAAGGAGCTGAAATATTATTGAAATTTATGGAGACAGAAAATGACTTCTGTAAATGATAAAACGCTTCAGCACAATGCATTCACAACAACTTCAAATAAATCCTACACATATTGATAAATCAGATCTAATCTAATTGAAATCGCATTGAATCTATCAGACGAAGCTTTACAAATTTCAATAATTAATTCGTTAATTAAAAAGATCCACCTGATTCAGCAAGCAATGCCACAAAAAAATAAATAAAAAAATAGTACAAAATGATGTATGATATAAACTACTGGTTCCATTCACATCAAAAAATTAATACAGAATATGCTAACCATTTGTGGAAGATTGTGTCGCAGAAACAGACTCTGAGCTATCTCTCTGTAATCCATTTGAATTCCCTTCAGCTATCGGTAAATTTTGACCTCTTTTTTTCCGTCGAAACATCAAGCAGCTTCTATTTTTTTTTTGCTGTTAAAAATTTGAGAAATTAAAATCATCCTTTGAAGATTAATTTTCAAAAATTTCACTCTAAACATTACGAGCAATAAAATTCTCCGTGATAATTGAATTTCAACTAAATCCAAAGTATGCTTATTTCCATTTCTCTTTCACATATTTGCTCCGAGGTTGAGCTACCCTCAGTTTAATAATAACCGTGTTAATACCGCACTCCTGTCATCTCGAAAATCCTCAAAAACTTCACCATAACCATTTAGTTTTTGAATTGAATTTCCCGCCGGAAAGGACACCATGCAACTCACACCTCCTGGTAGTAAATTGTTCCTTCGGCATCTACCCTAGTCATTTCAATGTTAACCTGCATTTTCGATCAACTAACTTTTTTTATGAGATTATATAAGTAGAGAGTCCGATGCTTCCATTGAACATTTGCTTATAATGATTTAAGCAACATGAGGTTACAGTAGTTTCTCCCCTTCCTCTCTTTTGTTTACTATCAAATTTACTTCATAAGACTGCAACTAATACACGTTAAATATTACGCTTTTATCACAGGTATTACTTACGCACAACTAGAACAAAACAACAGTATACAGGAGAAAACAAATAATTAAAAATTTGCACAACGAATCTTTCCATACTACCAACATTAATGGACAAATATCTTTTCAAGTCTGTTTAATATTTGCCTGCTTTTGCATTTCGTAGGCGTTTTCCAGTTGTATAAAGCGAATCAGTAATAGTGGTAATGGCACCGTAGCTAAGTGAAATAACGAATGAGAATCAACTAACCAATATATAGGAACGAAATCTAAGACCTGAAATTAATAGTGTTATAATTGCTCCTTTGTTCATTTTCACTATTTGTTTGAAGCGAATAGAGAAAGCAACATCCAAAAGATGTAGTAGTCCGAAAAACCTCATTTACTGCTAATATGTAATCCTCCAGGGGAAATTTTGTAATGAAGCATTGCAATCCTCAGTTGCATCATTTTTCCAACTATTCCAATACTGTAAAAAGAATTGCTACCAAAAGTGCTGACTTCAGAAAAAGTCTTATCAACATTTTCAGCATTCGCTTATACTTTGCCAACAAATTCATGAATTAAAAGTGTCATGCCTCAAAAAAAATTGATAACAAGCCCCAGGTGACCACTACAGCTAAATAAGGCAATGATCGTCGGCTAGAACTATCTCTGACCATCCATTGCTGTACCAACCATACATAATAAATGATCGCCGTAAGTAACGAACACGCAATGCACATTTTCATATTGTAACCGTAGTCGAAGTATATCTGTAATTTGTAATACTTCTCAAATGTAAATTTGATCCATCAATCCACTGTAGAACTTTTTATACTTTCAAATCAAACACAGTCATTGGACTAATCTATTCGATTAAACATCATTGGCTATCCATGCTCTTGAAAACATTCATCAAAATATTTTGAAAAATAAAAATTACTAACCACAAGGTTATAAACATGATTTGTGTACAGGTATATTAAGCTGATTAACAAGAGGAACCACCTACAATTGATACAAGTTTAGTCAATTTTCGATCCTAAAGTGGCACCAAACACAATTATCCTCATTAACAATGGTTTCATTTGAATAAACAAATATTGATAGAAGACTGATGACAAAGCAAATTATCGCTTACAAAATTCGTCCTCGGGAAGAATTCTGCAGTGATTTCATGGTAAATGAAATGCTGGTAAAAAGAGCAAAAACAATAAATCCACATGCAGTGAAATAGTCCAGATATTCGGTTAACCAAAAGTCAGCCCAGTGGAAAATAACTGAAAACATCCTGAAGCAGAATTTGATTCATTAAAGAAATGTGTGAGAAGGGCTAGTTTAGCCAATTCAAATGTTACCTATGACACCGCTTGAAAACCGACAGCCTCGTCTACTTCATGAACAATACTAATCCTAATTCCATTTTCAAGTAGCCAAACGTTTGATCCTTTTCGATAGCTAATCAACTATCAAAATTTAATATCTTTCAAGAACAAAAACATCTTTTTACCACATCACAATTCCAATCATTGAATAAACACTCCAAAGGCTTTTTAGACGACTTGAGTTGCGAAGACGTTTCACTGCACGGTACAGTGATAAAGTTGTAAGTAAATTAAATATCGAAAATACAACAGACGAGAACTCCTGCAAGTGAACCAATTATAGGTTTAAAAAAAGTAATAATGGACAAAGTTAGTAAATCAGTAGAAAAAAAGTCTACAAAGAAATGAAAAACAAAAGAAAAATGAATCCTTTCATGATAAAAGTTGATGCACCTGAATTGGAACCGGAAAAATAAATGGTAACCAAATAGCTGAGAATGGCCATTTGCCATAAAATTGTGGTACAGAGAGGCGTAAGACATCTTTAAAATATTGTACAGTTTTCCATTTACAACCATAACGACAACTATAATTAAACTATTGTAAATTTCTAAAAATTTTGTATCAGTTTAAAAAAAGGAACCAGCAACAGCACCGTTGAAATCATGTAATACTACGGAAATTCAGAAAATATGAATGATTGCACGTGATTATTGTGATTGCTCACTCAACAGCTCTACCGACAGTTCACCCAGCTTACAACAGGAATCGACGATCGAAACCAACTCCACTTCGACTCCCTCTACTGTGAATTGTCATTAACTTATTTACTGTTTTCGTACGGATTATATTTTGATTGGTTTATGAGCGGTCGGTTCTCAACAGAGCTCTGTTGATCCTTTGACCTTCATTGACCCTTTATTACTGCTAAGAGAAACAACAGAAGGGTTTTCGATCCCCCGATGTGTTCTTACCGACGACAGACCTTTGCGACGGGCCGGTCGGATAAAGTTAGTCGCCTACCTAGGATAGTCCAGAATATTTTTGAAGTACAATATGTTGAAATAATTAAATTTTTTAAAATTTCAACTATTTCAAATTAAGTATGGCATAAAGTAAAAATTTAAAAAAAAAAAAAATTCTGACTAAAAAATACGCTTGGAAGTTCAAGTTTTATTTTTATTTTTTCGTTCTTTTATAAATTTACTGTAATTGATTAAAAGAGAAATTTTTAAATATAAAATTGTTTGTTTATTCAAATAATAATTGTAGAAATAATTTCGAATGATTGATTTCTTTATAATTTGCGTTGATTAATTAAACAAAATTTTTAATTGATAAAAACTTAAATTTTTTAAATTTTTTAATGAAGAAATTTTAAGAAAATTATTAAAAATTAAAAAAAAAAGTTTTTAATAGTATTTGCAGTAAATTTTTTTAACAAACAAATGTAAATGGATTTTTGATTATTTCATAATTTATTTTAATTCATTGCTAACCCTACATGTAATTTTGAATTGCTTTTATTAAATTTTAATACAAATTTTTGAATTGTTTTAAAAAAATTATTTTCAGTAGTAATTGTTAAAATGAAAAATTTTTTTAAGGATCCAAGCAAATTTAAATGGATGTTACAATGGTCACATATTATCGCAGCAGTTTTTAAGGCTCTCTTTGGCCTTCTTGGCTTTCTAACATTTGGTGAACTTACACAAAAAGAAATTTCGAATTCATTACCAAATCAAACATTTATGGTAATAATTTAGGTGAAAAAATTGATTTTAAAAATTCTTTTCTTAATGTTTCTTTTTCTTTTCAATTATAAAAGCATTTGTTTTGATTCGTTAAAATGCTAATTTTAATGAAATTGACATGAATCAAATTTCGCCATACATTACAACATATTTCGGTTCACGTTTTCTTCCGTGAAATATTTTTCTGATCACGTTTCATTCACTGCTTTCTTCCCTGATATGTCCGCTAAAATTTTTTCCTCTCAGAAATTTATTTCATTACAATATATTTCATTTCACGTTTCAATTCACGTATTTCTCCATGATTCAACTACTTGTTAAATTTTTTTTAATTTTATTTTTGCTCAATAAATTGTTGAAACAAACTAATTTATCAAGTTAATGCAACAAATTGTGGTATAAAAATGTATCATAACTAATTCCAAATAATTAAATTGTTTTAAAAATTAATAATGGATAATATTAAAGAGAGTTTTTTTTTTTTAGGTTACAGTTAATTTAGTGTTGGTTGTAAAAGCACTATTTTCATATCCATTACCGTATTTTGCTGCTGTTCATTTACTCAAAGATAATTTATTTATGGGCACACCAAAAACACTATTTACAAGGTAAATCTTATGTAAATGAAAGAAAAACATACCATTTGATCATCCCAAACTAACTACCTAATTTTCATTTTTTCTCAAACTTTCTCCTAACAGTTTTTTGTTTCAAGTTGAAAATGTTTTATAAAAATTAAAGAAAAAGACTCGACAAATGAAATAAAAATTAGCTTGGAAAATTACCGAAATTAAAAAATTTAATATTACCTGAAATTTTGATCATTATACTCCAGAAAAGAAACAGTAAAAAACAAAATCTAATCATGATACACCTACTTATTAATTTTTTTTAGTTGAATAATCTAGATATGTATGAATGTTTTAGCTGTTACGGTACTGGCCATAGTTTACGTGAATGGGCACTTTGTTTACGTATTATTTTGATACTTACAACACTGATGATGGCAATGACTGTACCATATCTTATCGAATTAATGGGCTTAGTTGGTAATATCACTGGAACAATGCTGAGTTTCATTTGGCCAGCAATGTTTCATCTGAAATTAAAAGGGCCACACGTGACGGAAAATGATCGAAAATTTGACAAATTCGTTATTGGTGCTGGTATTTGCTTGATGACCATTGGACTATTATTCTCCACTATCGAGCTAATCCAAGCAATACGGTATGAGGAACGGTAGTATCAGAAGAATTTTCCACTCGAAGCTGTCAAATTTTCCACGAAACATTTCTGTTTTGTATTTCATTCTTTTTTTCATACCTAAAAAAAGCTTGATATTTATAATAAATCAATGAAAATATAACCAATGTAAGTTTGTCAAGTACGATGAGACATGGTGATTTATTTCGGCAAAGACTTTCTATTTGATGGTATTGTCTAACTTATAATCATTACAAGAAAAAAAATAATGTACGTAAAGGTACCAATGTGAATTTGTCACGTACGATGTTAAATATTGATTATTTCGTCACTGATAAAATATTTTTTGTATTTGGTAAAAAAATAATTTGTATGTGATAAAATCTATTAATCCTTAATCATTACAAAAATGATGCGTACGTGAAGGCACTTAAGTATCCTACACGTAAGTAAAAGGTACCAGGGCGAGCGTATCACCGAGAATGTCCCATATTGATTTGTAGTGACAAAACATTGTAATCGGTAAAACTTTTTTATTTCATGAACCATACAGTAAATTTTTAACCTATAATCACTGAAAAGTAAGCAAATTAGCAACTCCAATCAAAAAAAGTTAACAAATTTCGCTGCATAAAATGAGAAATTTGTAAAAATTAACGAAAAATACGAAAAATTAGCTACTCGGATCCAAACCCCTGCAATAAAAATTAGGCTACTAATTTTTTTCCCGGTCTTACCATGAATCCTTTATAGATCCACCGTATACACATGGAGGATTTTTAGTAATCGTTGGTTGGTTGGTATATTCTTTCTTCTGTATGTTGCTTGTATTCGGGTTGCTGTTGCCGGGTTTGTTGTGGGATTCCTTTATCCTCGATTATTTTGAATCATGAAGAAATCGTTCCAGTTTTCAGCAGAACTTTATTTCCTCCATTTTTTTATTTTTCTGTACAATACTAGAAGATTGGAAGTCTGTTTAGACCATCGGTTAATTTCCACATTGGAACGGATGTTATGCATTTCATGCCGAAAACATTTGATTTTGTTGACGCTTTATTTTTGGTAACTTTTGCATTCCATCACCGCAATTGAGCTACAGTCCCTTCTCTGTACTTTGTATGGAATCAGGACAGATGGATGATTTTATTAGACGTTTTACCTCAAGAGCTAATGTTCCTTGTCTCTTCATTGTATACTTTATTACCCTATACTATCATTTAGCTCTTTCATGCTTGATTTAAATTGTATTGGCAGATATAAGTTTCAATTTGACCAGTGCTAGTTAAGGTTTTCATAAATAAAGTTAAAATTCAGTAGGATAGGTTTTGCGAATAAGATAAGTTTGGACTAGTGATCCAATAAAAAGTGCCCATAATCAACCGGCAATTGACTCGAACTATCTCTTCACGACTTCGACCTGATTTTGTTATTGCGCTGATAAGATGGCAAGGTTATGGATACGTTTTATGTTGCGTATGTAAATTAGAGCGCATTATCGCATAGTAATGTGTTCATTCATTGCTACTTTTTTCCAGGAAATATGGGTGCCTACCGATACATGCAAGAGCTATGGCGCAAGAAGCAATCGGAGGTTTGTTTTTTGTTTGTTTATAAATCAACCAATCACTTCCTGTAGCATATACGGAAGTTTCCGGCATTACAAATAAAAGTTAACAGATCTCGTAGAAATTTGCAAAATTTAAATGCACAATAACGAAATAACGGCGATGATGTTGACGTCCAAAGAATTCATACCACAGTTTAGTATCTTTCTGCTTGTACATTGGAGGAAGGTTACACAGTTTGTAGTTGGGTGATTGGGCAATTAAAATTCGTTTCAATGATTTCTAAACAGCATGTAGTAGAATTTGTTGGGAAACGTTTTGCTTTTTTTTTAAAGAAAAATTAAGAGTGCAAGGAGTTTTTTCTATTTTTCTTTTTTGATTTCAGACTATGCGCTATTTGCTTCGAATACGGTGTTGGCAGTATCGACAGCTAACCGCAATTCATCGTGTATCTAGGCCAACTCGTCCAGAAAAGGCTCGTAGATTGGGCTATCGTGCAAAGCAAGGTAGTTTGATTTTTTTAACGTATATCATTGGAAAAAACACTCTTTTTTCGTGGTCATCAGTATATTCAAACCAGTCGGTCATCCATTCTTGCTTGTCATTTGAAGGTCCAGTAATCTAATACTGATATTGAAGTAATATGTTAGGCTATATCATCTACCGTGTGAGAGTGCGCAGAGGTGGTCGTAAACGTCACGTTGTAAAGGGACAGACGTATGGTAAACCGAAAAACCATGGTGTTAATGAATTGAAATTTGCTCGCTGCAAGCAATCTGTTGCTGAGGTATGTTTTGCTGGTTATCTAGCAGTTTTCTTTGCATTGTTTTTTTTAACCCGATAATAAAGCCTTACTTTGTAGGAGAGAGTTGGACGTCGATGTGGTAGTCTTCGTGTATTGAATTCTTATTGGGTTGGTCAAGATTCAACATACAAATTCTATGAAGTGATTATGATTGATCCGTCACATAAGGTTTCTTCTTTTCTGCTATTATTGCATTATCGTTGTAGAAAAACAGAAACAGATATTTTATCATGCTGATGTAGTATTTATAAAGTAGGATTTTGCGAAATGAATTAAAAAAAATTCAAATGAATGTGTTTCTAATTCATGCTTATTGTCGATATATTTGGTTTGGGCCGATTAGCATAAAGAGATTATTTAGGTATTTACGCAATCATTATTAACTACAGAGGAAGTAGATTTTTAAAAATTTTCTAGGCCATTCGAAGAAATCCAGATACACAGTGGATAACGAAGCCGGTGCATAAGCATCGTGAATTGCGTGGTTTGACGTCTGCAGGACGCAGAAGTCGTGGTCTTGGTAAGGGACATCACTATTCAGCAACGAAGGGAGGTTCACGCAGAAAATGCTGGTTGCGTCGCAATACTTTGTCGCTACGTCGTAAACGTTAAGAACATAAAATATGAGATAATGTTATGTATTTCTTATTGTTTGCTGTTAAAGGATAAAATGCTTGACTTTCATTTAGTTTTCGACCGCAGAAGTTAAGTTACAACGACGACGATAATTCTAATACTGGCTTTCTTTTATGTGGAAGCATTCGAAAGATTACCAAAAAAGCTAAGTTTTAAAACACAGAAGTTAGATGCCCACAATAGTTAGGATAAAAAGCCGAATACTCACAGGACGAAAACTTCCCGCCCATCCATCATTGACTCCCTGCAAAAATGTTCTAATACAATGCACGTTTGCACTATTGGCAATCCTCCTTAAAGAAAGAAATGTGCCGGAAATGTCAAGTAGAAGTTTCTTTGAAGGAGGAGCTTGGAGAAAATATTAAAAAAAGTTTTGTAACAATTGAATTTTCCGATAATGTCACAAATAAATTTCTTTTCTTTATTTAATTAAATATTACAATTAATAATCGATCATTACTGCGGATTTTAAAGACTTTATTTTTAATTCGTTTGAAACTAATCAACTTTCGAAGTCAAATTTAAGAATTATTAATTGCTTTTTAAAAAAGAATCAAAAATTTTTTTTTAAAAAAAATTGAAGTCGTTACTCATATTTAGCAAATTAAAAAAAAAACAGCTAATGATGAAAAATTATTGTTCAACGATAGCTAAATAAAAAAAGAAAAAACTTTACTTTTTTTTCCAATTGAATTAATTTTTTACGTTTCCATTTAAATCAATTTTTAATTATCTACTATGTAAAATGGTACCAATGATACTGACACCCTAATACTGGCCAATATTTATTTTGTTATTAGTTGATTAACTAATTCATGAAAATTTATGATGATCCGGTTGATTTGAATATCATCAAGTTTGAGTTCCGGTCGATATAAACACTACAATTCTTGTCTGTTAATTGGGTTTTTCCAAAAAATAAAAATAAATTGGCCGTATTTATAAGAAATTTTGTTTAAATTAAATATGAATTTCTAGCGAAGTTCATTATTGCATTAATTCATTATTCAGCTATCTTATATATATCAAATGATTATTAAAATCAGAATCAAGCAAGAAACATTCCTTAAGTGCTGTATTCCATGTCCGGAAACACCTTTCTCACGTCATCTCTTAAGATTTCTATCCATTATATGACATCAAAATCTTCTAAGTTATCGAACACAAAAAAAAATGCAAGTCATTTCCGGATAATATCAACTCTATCAATTTTTTTCCAGAAGCAAATTCGTTACGCGGTGGTCTGAGTGGTTGAAATTTTTTATTACGTTTGGTAAATTTAAATTTTTTGCCGCAGTTATTTCAGGTTCAATTAAATTTTTAATAGCAGTTTTGATCAGCATGCTAAAGAGATTTAATTAATGAATTTTAATTTTCATCCGGATTACTTCAGGTTTAGCTCAATTCTCACCTGAAATGCCAAAAATTGTCAGTGGAGGTGGTGAATGGAAAACAGTTGAAATTTCTGGTGAATGTATTGGTGATGAAAATTTTTCATTTCTTTCGTCATTTGAAGAATGTATACCCAACGATGATCAGAGAAATGAGAGCAGTACAGTGGTAATTTTTTTCAGTTTTTTAGGAATTTTCCAATCATTTTTCTTCTTTTAATTTTAATTATATAATCTGTACTTTAGTAACACTGTTTACAATAGAAAATGATACTAAAAGCTTTCTTTAGTGATTGAAGTAATGAAGGAAAATAACCCAATATTTGCTTAAAAAGTATGAACTGTTTAATATCACAATGATGAGCTGAATTTCGTTGTTTTTTTTTTTTCTTGCAGCGAAATTGAAGTTTCAGTTCAATGATAAGGAAATATAGTTAACTTTTCTAATCACAGAGATTTTGTTTCATTGTTATCACATCTCTATGTTTGCTAATAGAAGGCAAAAAAACGAAAAGTGAGTGTGGCATTGATTGAGTCAGAAACAGATGGTGACCATACACAAACGAAGAAGAAGAAAAATAACAAGAAGAAAGAGTTTACAGGATCCGATAACAGATCGGTTGCAAAAAAGGTACGTTTGGTAAATTTTCATCGAGATAATTTTTCAGGAAAAGGCTTTATCACAATTTATCATGCAGGTTTTGATTTATGCGTGGAAAAAATCGTCATTCCTAGTTTTTAATGTTTGATGTTCAGTTTTGCAACTCTTTGCATTGCTGTGTGCCGTAGCTGCTTTAACCAACAGACCGTGACACATTTTTTGCATGTGATTCTAACCCTTTCTTGTAAAGCGAAGAGAGTCAGATCAGGATTACAGGCAGGTCAATATCAGTGAAAATATTAAATGGATTTCATGTGAATTTAGAAGTGTAAAGGGTTACTAAAAATTATATGACAGTCCACTCTTTGAATTGGTTTGAAGGTTTCCGATGTAAAGAAGGAAGAAAGAAATGCTGATGCTGCAAACTCAGTGGATTTTGCCAATGAAAAAAATGGTAAATGTTTTATTTTTATTTTCATTTTTTTGTAAACACCTTTTTTTCATTTCACTTTATTATTTTTCACCGGCAGTAAAAAAATTCTTCCTGTTATAAATTATTCTACCATATCGCTATTTCAAGAGCATAATTACAGGTGAGCTAATTGTAAACGAAGATGTCGTTGCGGGAATGTTGGGTTGGGGAAATCTCTATATCTCTAATACAGTTTTAAAAGCTATTGCTGATATGGGGTATTTTTCTGTGTTTTTATGTTCATTGCAGAGTAGTGGCTAAATTTTTAAAAATTTTTCATTTAGTGACAATTTTAGCTCTTTATTTTGCATATTCATAATATAGAATGTTAAAAATAGTGCTAATATAACTTATTGTAGATTCACTGAGCCTACGGAAATACAAAAACTTGTTATACCAAGTGCTGTTAGGGACCGCTTTGATATCATTGGAGCTGCAGAAACGGTAAAATACGACTTTTTCTAATTTTTTTTTGCGTAGTTTTTGAGAAATAAAGTTTTATTTCATCAAGTGGAACTTATAAAGGAGGTAAAAAGATTAATTGGCAGATCATTGAAAGGAGACTGCCAGAAATCGTCCATCGATTTTTTACTGTTGAATTTATTTGTCACGGCTGGTAATATAATCTTTCATCAAAAGGGTATTAATTATGTCACTTATTAACTTCAAATAGCTGTTATTTATTAGATGTCGTCAATTTCTTTATTGACTAAATTTAGTTTAGTAAAAAAAGAAAAACTGAAGAAATGCTTACTAAAAATTTCATACTAATCTGTACAGTTGTGGGAAAACCGTAAATTTACAGGGAAGCGGAAAGACACTGGCATTTGGTGTGCCTGTTGTTGAGCATCTTTTAGTAAACCAATCAACTGCCGGAGGCAATGAGCAAAAAAAATTTATTAGAGCTCTCATCCTTGCACCGACTCGTGAACTGGCGATGCAAATTAGAAACCACATTCATGCTCTGCTGAAATATACTCCGTTCAAAGTAACTTTTATTTGCCTTTCTTAAATTGATGGGCTGAAGCTTTTACTATGCTCAAGATTGATCAATTCCCGTGTCACTAAAATAAAGTAGCTGAACGTTTGATATAGGAAAAATATTGCTATCTGAATATCAATTCAAATGATTGAAAAGAAGTAATTATTTTTTCATTACATATCTATTCGCTTATTGCAAATAACCTGCACAATTTTTAGTTTGCTGTAATGTTTCGTTTAAGAAATGTAGTACTAAAGCGGATTAAATATTAGTCGATTATACAATTGTACGTTAGCACGAAGATCGATATATGCAAACTATAGATATTTAATTTCAATTCATTTATCTGGTTATTTGAAAATACTAAGGCATTAGCACGGAGATCTGGGTAGTATTTTAATAAGGAAGTTTGAAGAGATTTCAATTTTTTTATTTTGTATTCATTTTATAGATCGCGTCTATAGTAGGTGGTCTTTCACTGCAAAAACAAGAGCGTATATTAAAATATGTTCCTGATGTGGTAATTGCAACTCCAGGACGACTTTTAGCTTTAATGCAGTCATCTGAAAGAGACAGCTGTCTTTCGGATTGGTCACATTTACAATGTCTAGTAGTTGATGAAACGGATCGTATGATTGAAAAGGGGCATTTCGAAGATCTGCAACATATTTTAAATACTATTAAGAAGTAAGTGCAAAATTTTTCTCGTCTTTTTCATTAAAATATCACTGAAGCTTTGTAGTAAAAAATAATTTTTTTGAGTTATAAACTTGGTGTATGGAATGATTGCATCTCTGGAGAATATCTCAATTCCCGGAATTCAATGTTTGACAGATTTAGTGTTGATTCTGTTGAACGCTGAGTATTATAGAATAATAATCTTCGTAGTAAAAAATAATTTTTTATTCGTACAATCATTTTGATTTGTATATTATGCTCTGATTATGATGTTTCAAGGACAGTATTACAGATGTGCATCCAAAAAGCTTCAAACTTTCGTATTTTCTGCTACCATAACTTATACTCATCCTGCACCAAAAAAACGTGACAATATGAACAACACTAAAATGACAAAAGATGAGAAAATCAGTAAGTTTTTTAAACTTGTCAATTTTTGTGCATTACTTTTAGTAACTTGATTTTTGACTAGAAAATATTTTTTTATAACGTTCTATAAATTTAATAAACTGGTTTCTTTTTATGCTATATGATTTGTATAGGGTGGTCTTTCTGATTTTTGAGATTTTTTTTGACTAGATGGGATTGCATGATTTTATTTAAAAATGTTATATTTCATTAGAGCACACTGAACTGCTTCCGTAATATTTGTTATTTTTTTTTCTTGCAGTAGTGGTGACGGTAATAATTAAGTAACTGTTATTAAGTACTGTTTCTGGTACATATAAGTTATTGATATATGATGGCAGTTTAGCTATCTACTCTTGGGATTTAAATGCATCTTATAAAAATGTTCAGTGAACTACGTCTTGTATTTTTGGTTCTTTTGAATGCAAGAATTGTTGATTACAGGTTTTTTAATAAGACAATTTTTTCTTTTCCCATACTCTATTTGTTGACTATATTATATTTGTTCTGTCCTTTAGACAGATTGATTGAAATTACTGGAATACGGAAGGAAAAACACAAAATTATTGATATTACTTGTGAAAAAGGCACAGCTCAAACGGTAGTAGAAACCCGAATAAACTGCAACAGTTTATTAGAAAAGGTACAATTGATTGTAGATTTTTATGTGTTCTGCTTGTTATCTTATGAAATGAAATCATTCAGATTTCTGTCCTACTTGTAAACTAACTGATTTAGGATACCAACCTTGTATATTTGCTAAATCGTTATGCTGGACGAACATTGATATTCACAAACTCAATTGATGCATCCAGAAGATTACATGGAATTTTGAAACAGGTAAAACGAAAGGTTTCTTTTATCTCTATGTATTTTTACGAAATATAATGTTAAGCACAAGTTTTTCTTTTTTGTTGAAATAATACACTGCGACGCGTTTTGTTTTCCAGCTTGAACATAAACCGATTCCATTATTGCTGCATGCGAAGATGTTGCAAAAGAAACGTTTAAAGAATTTGGAAAAGTTTGCATGTAAGTTTTTATTTTTTTCATTCGTTTTCTTATGCTCTGTTAATCTATTTATGATTTTGCTTGCAGCAGTAGTAGAAAATTTCTACTTTTTTTGCTAGTACGAAAAAAATTTGAAATTTTAGCGGTGGAAAATTCTATTTTGCTTGCAACTGATGTAGCTGCACGTGGTTTAGATATTCGAGATGTTCAACATGTTATTCATTATCAAGTACCAAAAACTGCTGAGGTAAATGTTCAAATTTAAAGGTATTTTGGGCAGTTATTTCATTAGACTGACCTATTATGTGTTATGTGATGGATCTTTAAGGTCTTCCAACCATTATAGCTGCGATCAGCTATGATTCACTGGTGATATATCTACAATGTATTACATAACATCGGTTTTTATACTTCGTAACAGTTATGCATTAGCTCTTTAATCTGGAGTGAGTGGAAATCGATTTCTTCATCTCCCAAGTAAATTATTGATGGTACTTAATACTGTGTGGAACTGTTCTAAACCTTACAGCTTTATATCCATCGATGTGGTCGTACAGCACGAGCAACGAAAGAAGGTCTTGCCATTTTACTTGTCGATTCTCAAGATGTTCCCTATTACCAAAGGATATGCAAGAATTTGAGTAGAGGTTAGTCTTTGTTCACTGTATCAAATTTTTTTTTCTGCATTATTCGGCTGTCTAAGTTTACCTTGAGTAATCAGGAAATATGAAATTATGGTATTACAGTTTTTGCTTGTATTTTCAAATCCTTCTTTTCGTGCACTACTTTTTTCAAGTAAATCTTTCAAATTTTCTTTTGAAAAAGGAATCAATGCTATTAGTGGTAAAAAAAATGGGTAGTAGAGTTATAGAGAGTGGAATTACCAGAAATTAATTTAGTGAATGATTTTTAATATTTTAATTTATTTATTACAGTTTAAACACATCACTAACTTTCTAAATTTCGTAAATTCTTGTTGACTAGTGCTAGTATACTGATGTTTTCAGTTGCCTCAACCACATTTTTTTTACGATTCAGTCATTTTAAAACATTGATGACTTGTAAAAAATATCAAAATATTAATCAGTGTTAACAAAAGGATATTTAAAATTCAGAAAAAGAATTTCCCATATTTCCACTCGATTCACCAGAACTTTATGCTGTTTTGAAAAATCGAGTTGAAGTTGCAACAGCAGTGGAAGCGTTAGAACATCGGTTGAAAAAGGTGAGGCTTAGTGGCGAAAATAAATTGTTTTTGAATATTTGTATCTCTGTATGATATTAAATTTTTTTCTATATTATTAATATTTTTTTATTTAGCTATCCTAGCTTAGTATCTATATTCTAGATTCGTATCTTTGCATCCCTACCATTGTAGTATGCTTGATCTTTTTGATCTCATCTACTGCTACGCATGCTTTTTTCTGTATTCTATTTACCCCTATCATTCCACTATGCACAAATGTCTCGATCTTTTTCATCCCGACTACTGCTAGACCGGTTTTTTTCGATTAATGCAATTGCTTGTGTAAATTTTTAGATGCATGCGAAAGAATCATGGTTTGAGAAGGCAGCTGCAAGTGCAGATTTGGATTTAGATGAAAGGTGAGTAATACTTTTTTTGTGGAATGTTGTGTTTTTTTTTTTGTAAGTGTTCTAAAATAAAATTTTTCTTTTTGCTATACTGGTGAATCTGAAAATATCATGAAATAATACTTGCCCACTAAACTTTCTGTTTTCATATGAATATGTTTTAAAAACAAAATTAATGAAGTGCATTTTGATTAGTCAATATCAAGATTTATTCTTGGCCATTATTGAGCTATAGTTTTAAATGAACACGTTTATCATTGCTTTATTAAGGTTTGATTATTTGTTAATTTAGATAAAGGCTAACTTATTTCGAGGAATTAACCATAAATGATATTTTTTGCTTTGGTTTTGAGAAGAGAAAAGTGTAAATCTTAATTGTAAAGCATTTATTTTAGTGGATACAAAAAAAATGCTGCAGCAGAATTGATGAAAGATTTGCGAAAACAGAAAAAAGAATTACTGATACATTTAGGTCGTTTATTGTCAAAGTCATTACCACCAAGTTACATCCATGTCAAGGTGTGAGATTTCAACTTTTTTTTTTGTAGCGAATAAGTACCCATTACTGATTGACTTCAATTTCTTTTG
Organism: Madathamugadia hiepei; assembly: GCA_013365335.1. Taxonomy (NCBI): domain Eukaryota; kingdom Metazoa; phylum Nematoda; class Chromadorea; order Rhabditida; family Onchocercidae; genus Madathamugadia; species Madathamugadia hiepei. The sequence goes on from JABVXS010000262.1 coordinate 29,174, forward strand.
GTACGAAATTTAAATTATATTTTGGATTACGTTTATGCTAATCATAAGTGTTATTAAGGCCTGATTATGATGAGTGAGAAAAACATATTTAAAAGGCACTGAAATGGAATATAACGTTTCACCGTTCAATTTCGTAGCAAAAAATGGCCAAAATTGCTTATTAAGCAGTTGATAAACTTCCGTTTGGTTTTTGATTTTAATCTTAAAATGAAAATCTTGTCTTGATGAATTTTTACTCCAAAAAAATAGTTCAAAATTTTTCTTTTACCTTTTTTTTCTCTTTTATCATATATTTTTGGTCTGTGAGAGTTTTTTCAAGTTTCAAAAAATTCATTTGGGATTTTTTGTTTTCAAATTCATGCAGAATCATTAAGTTACACCCACTATTTCTTTTATTTAGCTGGTAATCAGGACAGATCCTGGCATATTGTGTCGTAACTGTTTAGTGTTTTTGGTAGTTTGTTAATTTTTTGATTTCAGAAAACCCGTTACGTGACTGCAGAAATAGTATCAAATTACGGTAAATCATCGACACAAAATGCAATTGCATCGTTAATAGAAAATGTGGCACATGAAGAAATATTGAAAAAGAAATGTAGGAGTGTTTTTATGCGCCATTCCAATATCTCAAGGAAAAAGAAGAGAAAGATGAAAAAATGATGAATTTGTTTAAATGATATCTTTTCAGATTTTGTCCATTTACTTTAATTTAGTTTATATTGGTAGAGAATTGGAAATGATTGAAATAACTTTATCCCGTTTCTCTTTTTTTTTTTTACTCTAAAAATTTTATATCTGTTAGAAAGTATTGGCATTGCAAATTATTATCGAAGATCTGTTCATAGTTTTTGCAAATGTTTATGAACTAAATTTCAGCTGTGATTGATAGCTTGTGGTAAGAAGACGTTAGGTTCATTTGCAATTATAATAACAATGACAATTACTGGGTAAGCCTCTTATCTTTGACGAAATCCCCAAAAATGCATACATAATGAATAGGTTTTAGTTTTATATCAATGCGATGATACTCTAAATTCGTGTTTGATAGAATTGATCAAAGTTAACATTTCCACTGTTTTAAAAAAAAAAATTCAAAGAAAAAGTGTTGGATCAAAATCGCTCATAATAACTTGGGTTGTTGCTTATAATTGCGTAACGTGTAGTTGAAAAATTTTGCTGTTTTGAATTGTTGATTGTATTTTTTCAACTTAAAAATATTTCATTGATGAAAAAATAAAAGGATTAAAAAAGCCTTAGCTTCACGAACAAAAACCTCAAAGAATTCATCCATGTTGGATGAATCTGTAAAGCGTGAATTTTACGTGCGATGCAGCGCACGTGGAACATTCACCGTTTTTTTATGGCATATGTTTTTTCATCTGCTTGGGTTTTGCAAGTAACGATGATAGTAAGATCAGTGAGCTCCAAATTATCTTTGAAGTGGTCCTCTATTTAGATGATAGCTTTGTTAGGAAGATTAATAAAGCCCGCATATCTCTCTGGATTTGGGAGTTGAAGAGTTTAGTTTGTCCTTTCTCTTATAGGTTTGACCTTTTGATTAGGATCGCTTTGATATGCAAAGTATGCGTTATTGCTAATATATCTTAAAAATTCACGTAGGTACGCATTATTCATGATTTGTAAGGCTTAATAATTTTGTTTTAGTTGGGAAATTTTTTCCAAAAAAAAATTTTAATTTTCAAAAGATTTTTGAAATTTTAACAGGAAACAAAGCTTGCTATATGTACTGTTCAATGTTCTTGTGAAATGATTTTAAATGAATTAAATAAAATGCCATCAATCTGTGGTGTTATAAATTGATGGATTGATTGAAGCAGCAATGATAACGACAATGATAATGATAATGATAGTGATAATGACAATGATAGTGATAATGGTAATATTTACTCAATCATCAAGATGTCAGCAAGAGAAAAAGTAAAATGATAACTTAACGTAATTCTTGTCGAAAGTTTTACTTCGAAAATTTAAATCCGGAAAATCAATAAAGAAAATATAAAATTTAAATGAATAATTTGAAATTTTTCCATTGAAGTCCATCTCTTACAGTTGAAAACTCCACTCTTTTATAGTTGATAGAAATGAGAAAAAAAATCAGTTTTGATCAGTGATTTACTACTTTCCATGATTGCGCATTTTGTGCACGAAGAGTACGGTACAACTTTCTCAACCAACTTGCATACAGTATGATGCAGAAGATTAAATACAGGTAACTTACATGCAGCAAAATGATGTAAGCTACTTGCATGCGTTATATATAGCAAAGGCAACGTCCTTACAATGCAATGATAATAGTTCATGCATGCATGCGTGCAAACGATTCACATGTGGTGCAGTGTTGCAAGTAGTATACACGTCATACAGTTCTACGAGCGATTTATGCGTGCAAGGTAATACCAGATGAATTCCAGTTTCATTTTCTCTTTTCTTCTTCCTATCAAGCGGCCTAAAAAGTGCATTCTTCCGGTAGTCGTTGTGAATAGGGAAATTGTTATAATTACTTTCCAGCTAACTTATCAGTAATAAAGTAAGTTATTGATAAGGAACCCTTACCCTTGATTGTTAAATTATCTGTAAGACTTTATATAAAGGGATAATTTGGAAAATGAGTTCCTTCGCGCCGGAAAGTAATCACATAGACTGTGCATTTATGTGGTAAGTAAAATGATGAAATGAATTTAGAATAATTTCTCAATACGCCACATGTGTCCAGCTTCATTTTTATTTGAGACGTAATTTGATAAGACGTAACCTGTATGACGTTCGATCGTATCATTACTTCAGACGTGAAAGATTTTTTCCTTCTCTTTTTTTTCAAAAAGAGAGAATTTTTCATGAGGCAAGCATAAGAAGATTTCAGGTCGTCCAATGCTAAATTTTTTTGGCATTTCTCACGTATCTAAAAGAAATTTTTTCATAACTGCACGTCCTCTTTGAATAGCTTCAAAGTATGCATATTTTACGAATCCGTGCAGGAGTACATTTATTGTACACACATTTTGCTTGTACAATTGCATGGTATGCGCTTATTACTTGGTTAACTGCATTGCATGCAAATATCGATTGGTAAACTATACGACATGCACATTGCTTAAACAACTGTATTACGTGCACATTTAGGTTGTATGACTGTATAGCGAGCACATTTAGATTGTATAACATGCAAACACATATTGCTTGGTTAACTGTATGACATGCGCATTTCCTGCATAATTGCTTGCGTGCGTATAATCCAATTTAACTGTATGATAGCGTATTGCTTGGGTAATTGCATTGCATGCACATATTGATTATATGACATATTTGCTGTACTACATGCACACATTGCTTGGACAACTATATTGAGTGCACATATTTCTTGCTTAATTGCATTCTATGCGCATACTGATTGTATAACTGTATAACATGCACACACATATTGCTTGGTTAACTGTATGGCATGCACATTTCCTGCATAATTGCTTGTGTGCGTATAATCCAGGTTAACTGCATGATATGGCATATTCCTTGGCTAACTGCATTGCATGCACGCATTGGTTGCACAAATGTATGACATGCACATATCGCTTGTATAACTGCATGACTAACGTTTCGCATGCTCAGCGCATGACGTGAATAATAATTGCCCTGCACGACCACCGAGCATGCATACCGGTGGTTTTCAATTGCTTCCTTTTTTTTCAAGAAGTAATCGGAGTGCATCTGATAATGTTAAAGTTTTTAGCACTTTTTTATGCGACACACAAATTGTTGAGCAGAAAACAAAAAGGTAAGCGAAAATGAAACTTTTCCGTTGAAAAATGCATATTTCCGGATGGGTAAGGAAATTCAATAAATTCATTTTAATCAATGCTTTTGTTAAGTTTGTTATTATAAAAATTATTTGTTAAAAAAATGAAGAGGAAAATAATGACCAACGAATGATTAATAATATTTGTTGCAATTATCAAGTTAAATTGAAGAGAAAAAAAAAACAGAAGAAATATAAACAGAAGGATTCATTTGAATAATTAATTTATCGCTTTTGAATTTGTTGAAAACGATTTATTGCCATTTGTTCCCAAATTTTTCAGTTTTAGAATTTCATTTTTTTTTGTCGATTTTAATATTTGTGATAATTATTTGTTCATAATTACAATATTAACATTAATTCGCGGAGTTCCTCGAAAACATTTAGTAAAAATTTTAATTCACTGTAATTCCTACTTTATTATGATTAGTACTACAATTATTACTTACTTCACTACCATTACTACTAACTTTTCGCTTGTAAGTTAACTTTTAGCATTTGAAAAAAAAGATTTTATCAAAATGATTTGATGAAATTTAATAATTGGGATGGCAGAAATCCTGAATGTCAGGAATATTTCAATCCTTTTAATAAATTTTTGCCATCTTTTTTTCAGTAATTGTATACAATACATTCCTACAAATTATCTTCAAATTTTCATGTCTTTCAAAAAGCTAAACATAACATTTTATATTTCAAAAAATTAATGAGATGATTTATGATTAAATTAAATTACGAAATATTCATTGCGGATTTGCAAATTTTTAGCTAACAAAAAGGAGCGAAAATTAGTTGCAAAATTTTCAAAGCAAAAATTTCATGAGACTAATCGAATTTTTGTTGAAATGTTTGCTAATAGATTGCGACATTATTGTAGGGTTTTTAAAAAAAGTTGGAAAAAATGACATCTGCTTCTTAGGAAGTTATCAATGAGAGAGTTATGTATTAAGTGATTTGAAATTTCAGTGAAAACTGCAGAAAGATAATGAGAAAAGTAGGAATTTGGAGGAAAAAATTTTGAAATTTCAATTTAATTTAATCCATTCGTTACAACCAAGTCCACTGGATATAATCTTGTAGCACAACTAACCCAAAAACCGCCGTAACCATTTATTGTACTTGTTAGCGTAGCTATAATGGAGTTGAGGTAATTGGGAAAAGAGTAAAATATTACATACTTTAAAAAGAGAAAAGAATATGAATTTAAAAAATGGTTTCGAATTTTAAATTACTCTTATCCATTAATATTACAATCAAGTGAAGAAACAGCAACAACAACAAGCAAGAACAAAACACCAGCAGCGACTACAACAACAACAATGAACAACAACGTCGATAGCAAGAACAACAACGAAGACAACAACGGTAACAACCATGGCAGAAGCAAAATAACGATGACAATAAATAAGGGCGGCAAAAACGAAAACAACGACGACAAAGATGTACAAGACTGACAATAGCGATGGGCAGCAACAACGACGACAACAACAAAGGCGGTTTATTTGAATAAGGCACTTGGCAAGGAAGTAAAACAACGATATACCCCAATACATGACAGCAGCTTTAATATTGTATGTGAATTGTTTTCAATTTAAATTAACATTTTTGAAATTCATTTTTGTTTTCATTTTGAATCACTTCGAAAATTCCTCGATAATTCTACACGCTATCACTAACATTCAGGTTATCTTACACATTATCATGATTATTCTGCTTAATTTATATCATCATTCAAGTTATATTAACCAGAATAATTCCATTTAATTCAAAAATCTCATTTCGAATTTAATCAGTGGATCATTCATACTGATCATATAATCATTATGACATTCTCAATTTTGGTTGTGATCTCTGTAGCATCTCTTTGATAAAAATGTTTGTAAAATTTTTTAAAATAACTTTTCTAATAATTTCTCATGAGAATTAATTCCAGATTCCGAAGATATGGGAAACAATTTTGTACATGTCAAAATGGGACAAACATTTGAAGTTGAATCATTTTCTTCCACGCACTACCTACCTCTTCCTCCCTTTGTCGCTACCTCTTTCTCTCTCTCTCTCTCTGTGTTTCATTCCGTCTACTGAATTTTAAAACTCCCGGGAATTTCGAATCAAATCACACAATCATCGTTTTTTTTAACGTATCCCTTACTGTAGTGTGTGACATGCATCGCCGAAACATCATTACGATTCATCATTCGGCGGCATCTTTTCAAATGACATTTTTCAAAAATGACTCGCTTTTTCTTTCTTATCCCTCTCACTTTCTCTTCCTCCCTCTCTCTCTTTCTCCCTGTCCTTGTCCACTTCTTCTCCTATGTTGCTTTATCGCTCTTCATTAATCGAACAATAACATATAATTAATAGCGTTCGGCTTCAATTCAAAAAAAACGACAAGTCAAAAGTCGATTAAACGATCGGACTTTATCGACCAGTTTTCATTAGTCATTTGTGGAATATACAAATATTTCTGGAAAAGTCGTAATTGCCGCATTTCATTTCCTCAGAACGATTTGTCGTGGATTAATAATGGCCATGGCCATTACCAGTGATCACTAAAGACCAAAGAACATTTATTACCAAGAAAGGAAATTGCCATTGTTGTTAGTTCCATCTTTCTAACGTCACTAATGTCTTGCGTGTTTTTTTGATACTGCCATTATAGTTTGTCTTTCGTTTTTGATTTTTCTTTCATGTACTACAATCTCTAGCATTATCACTATTTTTACAGTTATCATTATCACTTCCATGATTTTCGTTAGCAATATTTCCGCAATTATCAGCATTATCACTATAGTTATTTCTAATTTTTTATATAATTATCAGTGTCATTACTATGATTTTCGTTGGTAATATTTCTGCAATTATAAGCACAACCACTCAATGATTAACATTATCACTGCTACTATCAGTTCTACTATTTCTATAACTACCGTGCTGCAGTCCAGTGATAATCATCATTATCGCTATCCCTATGGCAATATCACTTTCTCTGTATAGATCAATATTACAGTTTTTTTATTTTTTTAAATTATCGTCATCACTTTTATAATTTGTCATGATCTTTTATAAATAATTACAAAAATTATTTGATAGAGTCACTTCTTAGGATACTTCTTAAACTCCTTACCTGAAAATTATTTGAAATACTTTAGAATTGAAAGAGATATATTGGTAAGGAAGGATGAAAAACTTGGCACAAAAATTTTATGTCGCTTATTTTGCGATCCACCGGATAACATGGTAGAAGATGTAGATTTATACTGTATACTTCATTCATAGTATCGTATGAAGAAATGCTTATACTCCTGTCTTATCAATTGCCCGTTAATTTACACATTTTCTAATTAGTATTTGTTTATAACGAACAGATATAATTCTAAACAATCGCTACAGTCACCTCACTCACATTTCATACAAGGTCCTCTTACTCTACATAGCAGCTCACTATCGTACCCTTTTTATACCTAAAAATACATTACCGTATCTATTACATTGTGATTTGTTACTGCACTTTTCAATACATGATAATATCGTTCATTTATCACAACTAGAAACAAAATTTTTAATTATCTGAAGTATTAAAAGGTAATGAGTTTCTAGGTATAGGAAAGGTACGGTAGTAAGCTGTTACAAGGTAGGAAAGGTATCGTAGAAATGAATAATGAAAAGGAATTTTCTGAAGAATTCCATGCGAATTATTATCATTTATTCGAGTTCACTCATTTCAATATTTTTAAAAATAATAAAACATTTCTTTCTACTGATACTAACTGTAGTGTTAATCTTTATGACATAGATTATAATTTTTTTAAAAATTTGAATGAATTTCTCTAGTTATATTTTATCATAATTTGTAGATCAGTGATGCTAGTTGCGTACTGCTTAAGCTCGTACTGATAATAACGATAGTGATGATGATAGCATGCCACATTAGCTTGTACGGATAATAACTATAATGATGATAATAGCATGCCACATTAGCTTGTACGGATAATAACGATAATGATGATAATAGCATGCCACATTAGCTTCTACTGATAGTAACTTACCAATAGCCATTACTTGTAATGATGATAACTACTGATTTTTCAGTGATAATTATATCCATCAGAAATTGTTTATTAAATTTAAAAAAAAAATGAAATGAAAAAATTGGAGACATTTACGTCGATATTTGTTTTTCCAACATCCATCTTTATTTGAATCGTTCACTTATTTTTATCTTTACAAACAATCAACAATTTCCAATCAAATTTACTAAGACGAAGCTTTTCTTTGTCACCTTTTGTTTCAATGAACTGTCCTCTTTCCCTTCCTTGCCCTTCTCACTCTTCCCCCTCCCCCTCTCTTTTCCTCTTCCTATCTCTCTTTCCATATTATGCATCCTAAAATGAAATGACTTTTCCATTTCGGTAGTTAATTTCCACCAAGCCAAATTTAAAATGAGAAGCGGTGAAGAGGACGGGAGAGTGAAAAAGAGATGGGGAAGTAGAGAAAGAGGGAATAATATCCATTCTTCTCTTATCAAATTTCATTCACTCATTCATTCTTTTCAACCACTCGATTTCATCATCGGGATGACCGCATCATGGCGGTAATTTTATCTTCTCATTTCATTTCAACAAATTTCAAATTATCAATAAGCTTTGAATATCCTTGAATACTATATTCATTCTCTTATTTTTGATCGATATTAGAATGTAAAATTGTAATTGGAAATTGATTGAAAATTTCGATCCTTTTCAATTTCATTAAAATTTTTTTATTTTTATTTTTAACAACAAGCTACCATTTTGAAAGAAAATTACATTAAATAGAAAAGGAAATTTTTTACTTTTTGGCAACATTCCATCTTTTTGCATTTCAATGTCAATTTTTTCACGATATCTTCGACCGATCTGCATTTTATGTGAACTTAATTTTTTGAAATTTTAAATTAAGAAATTAGCAACCATTTTTTTTACATTTCCATTCTTAATGTTAATTTAAGACTTTTTATTTCTTTAATTTGTTTTGCTTCTTTTTGATGATTAAAGGTTTAAAAATATTGAAGTTTTTTCCAGCGTTTTTAAAAATTCATCACTGTATTGATTCACATTTATGTTTAATTAATACTTTTGTGATATGAGTTTAAGGAAAATAATAATAATTTAAAAAAAAATCATTTCTAAATTTTGGTACAAAAATTCTGATAATGAATGTTAATAATAGGTTATTGTTATTGTTTTTTATTACTTCATATTATCATCATCATTATTATGTTATCGTTATCATTATAATTTGTAGTTTGTTTAATTAATATGCCGATTAAATGATTTAACAAAGTACATTAATTTGTTCACATTATTACTATTATCACTTACTGTTCCATTATTAATATTGGTAGTAATGTTAGCATTATTATCGCTACTGTTATTATCATTATTATTACTATCATCATTCATTTAATCATTAAAGTCAGTTAACACATTATCATTGCCATTTTCATTCAATCATTGATTTAATTAATGCGTTGATTATAATAATTAGCGAATGACATACATGAAAAACTGAGTGATTCTCTTGACATTTCAATTGCAAAGTCATTTATTTGATATGGAACTGGAAATTTTTTTAATTTATTAAAATATATTGAAGTAGAAAGGTGATTACTATGGATTGGGATTGAATCGTTGGAAATATATTTTTATATGGAAATATATTTTTTTATATATTTCCAATGATTCGATATATCTATTTCGATATATATATACTTTTCCGGCTCACTGCTGTTAGTCAATCAATTATCATGCTTAATTAATGGGGCACTGATAAATTTCAGTCAGCTGCCATCTGTTTTTTTTTCTTTGATTTATGATTTACTAAAATTTCCTTTCGTTACAAATAAATTATTTTTTTTATTGAACATATAACATTTTTATATATTAGGCAAAATGTAATTTGTTAAGAAGAAATTTGTCCTGCTCTTTTACGAGTGAATTTTATTCATTATAATTAAATGAAAGGAATGTTACAATTACTAATTATATTTTAGTTCTATTTTTATTTTTCATATTCATAAATTATTGAATTATATTTTTTTTCAGTTATGAAATTTTCAAGTTAGGCCTTTTTGAATTCATTTATGGAATGAAATTCTTTGTGCTTATTGATATCATTAAAGTTCAACTTTCAACTTAATAAATTTATTAAATGCTACCTTTTAAACTGAGTGAAATTATCAAATTTCACATTCTGTACTTATCAAAACCATCAAATCATCACATGAAGAAAAAGAATGAATCATGAAGCGACAAATCCAAATCTATTTTAATTTATACTTTTGATTAATTGAATTTAATCCTACTTTCTTGTCATTCTTTCATTACTCGCTTCTGTATCCCTCTACTTCCTTTCTTCTTGTTCTTTTCGTTTTTTCTTTCTTTCGTTCCTCCCTTTTATTTCTCATCTCCGTTCTTCCCTTCTTTTTCAGTTATTACTGTTTATTTCCTTTCCCTCTCTTCTTCCCCCTTCTTTTTTCGAATTTAATGAATTGCGCAAAAAAAAGAAATTTTTTAAAAATTAAAATTAATTAATTATTGAACCATTCGAAATACATGAAAGTATTAGAAATTAATTGCACAGGACGAGAGAATGAAGGTAGGATGAGAAGCGGACAAAAGACGAGATTTGGATGATATTTTCACTCTCTTCGATTCCATATGTATACATCAATGTATATGTTTGAACATTTTTATTGGTTATGTTTTTTCTCTCTTCCCTCTCTCTCTGTGCATTTCTACTTCTCACTCCCTCTCTCTTTTTTCTATTATATCTGTCCTCACCGCTTTTTTTGCACTTCCCACATATTTTAATTTCTTCGGTATGTCTATTTATCGTTATTTTATTCTTTCGTACTTGGAACGCATGATCTCTATCCGTAAGTGATTTCTGCAAATTTCGCTAAGTGATTATTTGTAAATTTTACTCCATGATTTTGCATTTACCAGGTGGTATCATACATGGCTGCTCTTTTTTTTTTTACAACTTCCACTTTTGTTCAAAAATATTTCTTTGAGGTACATTGATAATAAAGTTTAAGTTATGTTGCAGTGATAGTATAATTAATGTAAAAAATTGAGAGATAATTAAATAATAGTTCAATTTAGGCTTAAGAGCTCAGCGGTTAATATTTTTAGACTCATTTATTCTTAATTAACTTTTTTTAATTGTAATTTACGAAAACTGAATGAAAATCATTCTGGATATGTTGGTTCTGTTCATTTATTAGTCTCATTGCTTGTTTGTTTTTTTGCAATTTCAAGCTTTTCTCATTTTTACAACTCCAAACGATTGTTTATTATTTTTTTACAACCTGCGAAAATAGTGTAAATTTTTGCAAAAGTTTGCGTTTAAATTTTCTAGAATTTTTGTTTTGCACGTTATGAATAAACACTGGGCAGAGCGTATTATTGTGATCATTATGATTTATTGTTATGAATTGTTGTTATTGTTGCTATTACTAAATTGTATTACAGTTGATATCATTAACAGATATGTCATTCATTTATTAATTATCATTAAGTCCAATTATTAATTATTATTAATTTACATTATATGTAGTTAATTAGTTATCTAGTAATTTAGTTATGTGTAAGTAGTTAGGTATTGTTGTTGGTTTTGGTTTTTATTTTTTCCATATGAGATATTCGATGTTAGCTATCATTAGCTGTTAGTTATTATATATTATTTACCGGTTATTATTGACTTAATTAACTTGAGTGATGTAGGCAATATTTTTGGTAAGCTGAGTGTAGGTAGTAACGTTGACGGAAATTTTGATAATGAAGCGTGTATATTGTGGTACGATTTCACGTCGAATGCGTCATCTACGAACTCTTAAATGTCCTAATCTATGGTATGATTAATGTAATAGGCGAGGTACCTTATTGCTACCATTACTGCTAATGTTAACAGTGTGCAGTTAATTATATTATTCATCCTTAATCTAGCTTAATATGAAATCATTGAGTGAATTTATAAGCCTTAATAATTTCCTGGAATCATACATACCTTTAATTTCCCATGCTTAAACTTAATTTAAATGAGTATTCATTCATTCATTTCGGCCATCAGTTCTATTACGAACTTT